>JBBPBX010003536.1:7455-81907 GCA_038048925.1 Garcialebias charrua
AACACAAATTATATAAATAACAGCTTACACTCTATAAATCTAATTACAGTAAGAACTTTGAGGTGCATTCTGCAGACATTTATCTTTTAAGATAATAGTACAAATGTTTGTCTTTATATAGACCTTTTTTACCTTACAACTACTTTGAGTTTGGCAGAATATTTTCTAGTCAATACAAAAAGTGCACAAACAAAATGGTTAATGATACATAATGTCATTTATTCGGTTTAAAAGAGAGGTTTTCTAAATCAACGTGAGCTATACAGTATCAGCACCACTATGTGAAACATACAGTATGTTGTAATATGTAAGTTGTCTTGTTTGCTCACGTCAGTGTGATATCCATTACAGAAAAAGCATAATCAAAATTACATTCATCAAATCAATACATAAACAGTAATGATATAGTAATTCATGCTCAAATAAAGAGTGCAGTGAATGAAAAATCATGTCTGCCCCATATTTGCAAAAACAACTTCAAAGTAAAGGTGGAACAATGTAAAATAAAAATAAAAAAGGTTCACATCAGCTATCACTCTTCTATCCACTTGTTCTTTTTACAATTCATGCAGCTACTCATAACCCACCAAAGGTGGTGACAGATTAGCCAAGGCACAGCACACAAAGCCAATCATATCGATTAATGCAACTTTTTCTGGATTTCTACATGTTTGAAAATCGATAGGTAGAAGAGGGCCATTCAAGATTGTGTATTTTTGTCTAACACAGCCTATGACACGTTCAACATGGATTCTAACATGTATTTGCCATGTTTTTTTTTAGTTCTTTTTTGTCGTCGGTTGAAACGCTGCCAGATGTCATCCCACCATCAGCACCAACTTCTCTGCAGCACACGTCTTCAGTGAAGGCACCCAGCCTGGATCATTCTTGCTGTACAATGGAGCACGTTTGCCTAAGAAAAGAAAAAACATAATAAAATAAAAATTACTTAAATGAAGTTGTAAATAATTGGTGTGTTAATATGCATATGAATTTCAAAACAGGATTTACAACATAGCACCGGATTGTCAGTTGTCAAACAACACAAGAACAGTTAATTTAGGTTATTGTATGTGCTTCTTACATATTTAGTGTTTGTACGTATTTTTTGCTTTTCAACTTGAGAGCTAGATGTGTAGTTTATCATGACAGTGCTCTTGTCATGAGTGTCATGTCACTGTCATGACACGTCATGACAGTGCTCTTATGAATTTTGAATAATCAGCATAAACAACTCAACAACTGAAAGCTTAACAAGTACAAAACAAATAACTCAACAAAAAAAAATTAACGTTCCATGTACATTTTATGCAGCACAGTTAAAGGATTGTAATAATAATAATCATTTTATTTAAAAGCGCCTTTCAGGACACCCAAGGACACTTAACAAACCAATTCAGTTCAAACATTATCAGTGACAAATTGAAATATAAAATACATAAGGATTATATAATATAAAATACATTTAGTAAAGTTAATGATAAGTCTAAAGAGATGTGTTTTCAGGGCTGTCTTGAACAGAGAAAGGGAGGTGGTGTTTCAAAGGTCTGTCCTCGTGCTCAATAAACTTATGATTCGTGTAATGCCCTAATTCACTATAATCTACTGTAAGAAATATATTACCTGACACAAAGTGTGCAGAGCAAATTCGGATGTTGCTCAGTTTTTTTCAATCCAAGTTCTGGTTTAGGCTGGCAGCCACAGACGTCGACGTTCCTCTGATAACTGCTGAGTTACTTCACCTTGATTTGTGATCACAAGTGGTAATCTGTAATACTGTAGGTTTTTCTCTCGATCTGACCGATTGTGGCAGCCATGGACACGACAATAATTCACCATTTTTTGATTTTGTGTGACAAGACGCAACGCACAACTACAATAACTTTGAGGCTAACACAGCTATGTCGCCAAGATGGCTAACTTCCGGTATATTTCCGGGTTGATTACGACACGTGAAAAGGGTCTATAGGGGAACTCAGATGATGAGTCACACGATGAAGATCTGGGAGAGATCTAAAAAAGGTCCTCTGCACATTCAAAAAACAAAACAAACAAAAAAAATTGTAGAAACGTTTTGTCTTTCGTCCGAAAGACTTCCTCAGTCTGAGATGCTGTATTCAGCTCAGTCTTATAAATAGCACCCTCTCACAGTGGATCAACCAGTTTGCTGATGACAGCCGAAACCAGCTGCTCACATGATCAAGGAGGACCATCAGCCTAACGATGGATCGTTAGCACCCTGATGGTTGTTTGCTATTCACAGAGGGCTGAGTGATACTAGCAATAACAGCATTGTAAGAGGGGGACAGTTGAACCCGGAGGCCTCCACCTCTGTTTAATGATGGACGGTTTCTTTTCACAAAGATGGCCTCCTTTACTCCTCTCTCCAACCATTGTTCCTCTCTATCAAGGATGTGAACATCTTCATCCCTGAAAGAAGCCCCTTTCATAAGTCAGACCCGCGCAGTTCCCGCACAGACCAGTCCGGCTTTAATACCCATCGGGTCATTCATAAGACCACAGTTGAATGCGGGTTGGTCCAGCTCAAATAAACGTGTTCAGAAAAGAAGCCGCAACACAGCTTCAAAAGAGGCGTGGAGCACAGCTGGACTCGACCGCAACGTATTTATTGTGGGACAGACGTCAGACGTTTACAAGTTGTCGTGTCTTTTAAAATATTTCCTCATAATAAATGTACAGCTGATGTCTGACTCCAGCCCACGCACAGCACACACACACCTGACGTTTTGAAGACCCCACACAGAGTCGCTGCGAGAGAGAGAGAGGGGGAAAAAAGTGAAACACACACACACTCAGCGGGCTGCTTCAGAGAGAGAGGGGAAACAAAAGTGAAACTAGTTTATACAGTGGTTTCGTGTCATTTTTAATATAAATCTGCCTGTTGACTGCAGTCGCACACTGATGTCATCTGTATTCTGAGCGCGGATCGCGCGTCTTGCATTCAGAAGTGGGTCTGCGCGGCTCAGATCCGGGGCTGACACTATGAACCGTGGCGGGTCAGAGGGGGATCAAAGGCGCGTCAATTTAATCCGCCAAACCGCGTTTGCGTGTTTTCTGAATGCTCGTTGGAGGCTTGAACACGCATAAAAGCCGGACCGACCTGTCTTATGAAAGGGGCTAGAGTGACCGCTGACCTGGAGATGAGTGTAGACCGCAGAGTCCTGACCTGATGATGTTGATCTTCTGTGCTGGTCCATCCTTTTGGCCAGTGGCTGTTTAGTTTCCCCGATATAAGACTGATCACAGCCCTCCTGACACTGAACAGCATACACAATATTACTCTGTTTGTGCCGGGGGACTGGATCTTTGGGATGAACCAGTCTTTGCCGTAATGTATTTTGGGGTTTAAAAGCCACTGGGACGTTGTGTTTAGAAAATAAACGTCTCAATGTCTCTGAAACTCCTGCAACATACGGAATGACCACTGGTCTGGGTCTGGGTTCCTTCTTTTCACCTGATGGCTGGCTGGAGTCCTGTTTGGGTTTCTTCTCTGCTTTCAGGAAGGCCCAGTTAGGATATCCACATTTCTCTAGAGCCTGTTTTGTGTGTGATTTCTCCTTCTGTCTGGCTCCTGAGTTAGTGGGGACGCTGTCTGCTCTGTGATACAGAGTCCTGATGACTCCTAACTTGTGCTCCAGAGGGTGATGGGAGTCAAACTGTAAATACTGGTCTGTGTGGGTGGGTTTGCGGTACACCTCAGTTTGCAAATTTCCTCTATCAGAAACTGAGACCTCACAGTCCAAGAAAGCCAACCTGCCATTTTTTACATCTTCTCGTGTGAACTTGATATATTTATCCACAGAGTTGATGTGATCAGTGAAATGTTGGACTTCCTGAGATTTAATTTTAACCCAGGTGTCGTCAACATATCTGAACCAATGACTTGGTAGTGTCCCTGAAAAGGACGTCAAGGCTCTCTTTTCTACCTCCTCCATGTACAGCAGGGGTCCTCATTAGGTAGATCGCGATCTACTGGTAGATCTCTGAGGTAGTACTGGTAGATCGCAGCATGACATAAAAAAAGTCAGCCTATCAAAACATCCTGTCACTTGATTGACATACAGGCAGCGGCGGCCGCCACTAGAGGGCGCTAGGGGCGCCGCCCCTCCTTGGAACTGCAGCTCTTCATCATTTGAAGATTTAATTTTTTTTATAAATGTGAAATAATAAAATAAAAATATTTTGAAATGCATGCATATATGTTTTTAGTTGTGTAGGATAAATATTTTATGAGTAATGATTGTTTGTTTCAAAAAACGTTTTCTGATTGTGACGTACTTCCGGTTCCCCACTGGGCGCCGCCTGCGGCTTTTCCATTGAATCTAATTATAACTAGCGCGCTAGAAACTTCTGGTGCCCTGCTTCTGTTGGACTGTACAGGTCGCATTTTCCGTCGCCCTCGAGCCTGGACTCGTCTCATCGCCACAGATCGCCAGCGCTTCCGGTTCGAGCCAGGAGGGAGGAGGAGCAGGGGGACCATCTCTGTTTACACTCAGAGCTGATCACACGGCCAACTAGAGAGGTTGAAACAGCAGTAATTATTAATGGTGCCTTTCTACACAGGTAAGCAAGTAATAATTGTGAGTTTAATAAATCTCTAAGTGCACATGAGCAAAGTTTGAGCTGTTCTCATCTGTGGTGCGTGACGTGGTGTCGTGTGTTGCTGTCAGT
This sequence comes from Garcialebias charrua, assembly GCA_038048925.1. NCBI lineage: Eukaryota > Metazoa > Chordata > Actinopteri > Cyprinodontiformes > Rivulidae > Garcialebias > Garcialebias charrua. Next base: position 12,148 of record JBBPBX010003536.1, read on the forward strand.
CACACAGCTAGCTACTAGCTGTGCTTATGAACGTTGTGGTGTTTCTTTATCTAATGCTTATTACTATTCCTGACTGATATGGCTCTCAACTAGATGTTACAAAAGTGTTTTCTAAACGTTATGTGTTTAATATTATGACTATCAGGTGTTTATGTATTAATATTTTGATTATCAGATGTTCGTGTGTTAATATAATGATTGTCAGTTGTTGTGTGTTAATGTTATGATTATCAGATGTTCATGTGTTGTGTGTTAATATTATGACTATCAGATGTTCATGTGTTAATGTTATGATTATCAGATGTTCATGTTTTTAACTCAAGCTTGTGTACAAAAGTTGAGCTGAAGTCAAACCATTAAGCATCTGTTTAAAACTTGCTTCTTTCATCTTCGAAACATCTCCAGACTTCGCCCATCTCTAACTTTTTCCGATGCTGAGAAGCTCGTCCATGCTTTTGTCTCCTCCAGGCTCGACTACTGCAACTCCCTGTTTATTGGAATCCCTGGCAAAAACCTTCAGAAACTTCAATATATTCAAAACAGTGCAGCAAGGATCTTGTTGAGAGTTCGTAAATTTGAACATATTACGCCCATTCTCCATAACCTTCATTGGCTTCCTGTCACCTACAGAATTCAGTACAAAACTGCTCTCATTACACATCAATGCTTACATGGAACTTCACCAGATTATCTGAAGGATATTCTTATTCCATACTCATCCACCCGTCGCTGCGGTCACAGAACAGTAATCTCCTTCACATTCCGAGAACCAAATTAAGGACCATGGGAGACCGGGCTTTCAGTGTGGCTGCCCCCCGCCTGTGGAACTCTCTTCCTGACTGTCTAAGAGCCCCACAGTCTGTGGTTGACTTTAAGAGCGACTTGAAGACCTTTCTTTTCGACCAAGCATACTCTACCTCCTCATGATTCTACTTTTGATCTTAGCTGATATTGTTATTGATTTTAATTGTTTTATTATTTGTTTTATTGTCATTTAATTCTGTTGCTCCTTGTAGCACTTTGAGATTTTCATTAATGAAAAGTGCGTTATAAATTGAATTCATTATTATTATTATTATTATTATTATTAAACCTGTTAAATATCAGACAATATAAACTTTTATATTCACCAGATGTCTGCTATATAAATCAATCACCTTTATTTTTCCAGGTAGAGTCAGTTGAGATGGAGATCTCTTTTACAAGGGTGACCTGGTCAAGTGGTCAGCAGCACACGTCACATGGTAATTGACAATAAGCATTTGCATTTACCAACAAAGATGGTTTTATGAACCTGTTTGTAGCAGCCCTTAAACATTTTTCTTCCACTGTACAGGAGGACATGGCAGGAGGTGATGATGAGGGATCCTCTGGTCCAGCCTGGATGTTTCTGAGAAGTGGAGTCGCCACCGCACGGTACCCAAATACTGTAATAATACCAGTGGTGGAGAAAGTACTCAAACACTGTACTTAAGTAAAAGTACAAATAAACAGACAAAAATTTACTCTAGTAAAAGTAGAAGTACCATATTAATATTTTTACTTAAGTAAAAGTAAATAAGTACTTGCTTTTAAAAATACTTAAAGTATTAAAGTAAAAGTACTTGCTGAATGTATTAACTAATGCAATGGTCTACAATACCATTAAGTGTGCGTACTGTATGCATATTTTCTGTAATACATTAATAGTGTTGAGCCATTTTAATGAACAATGCTGCAGATAATGCATGTTTTTATTGTGTTTACTCTGTGACACAGTTCACACTTGGACTTTTGATTCTGTGTGTCAGAATTTCAGTGATGAGTTAAATACAATTAAGCAAAATAAGAAAGAGGAATGATTATACCTTTGAAAGTTTTTATTTAACACAAAATAAAACCAATGTGTCATTTTAACTGTTTGAAAAAAAGGAGCATTAGACACAACTAACAAAGGAATAGATCACTTCAACTAGTTTGTCATCAACTCTAGTTAAAATATTGTCTAGTCAATCTTGTAATGGATCAACAATGAACAATACTTTAACTTCCTGACAACATTTTCAAAACTTGGACCTGAGTGTCGAGACATTTGGAGAAATCTCTTGTCTCCTAACATCCCATGAACTGACACATTTTAATATTGCAGCAAGAATTTCTTGTTCAAGTTCAGAAGAAGTTGGTTTTCAAAGTTTTTGAGTCCATGTCTGGCTCTTTAGGGAGAGAGAATCTGTCCTGCTGTACTGAACAGTCTTTCAATAGTCTTTCACTTTTGTGTTGTTGTTATTTCTTCACAGCTCACATCGTGGACTTTCCTCATGGATGGACGTGTGTCCACTCTGTCCTGCCTCTGTCGTCCAGGACATCAGTCCTGCCTGTCTCTGGTGTCCTTCCATCTGCCTCCATCCATCACCTGTGTCAACACCTTCTGCATGTATGACTGCTGCAAAAACAAACAAAAAAACACCTGTTCTGATGGACAGAACTGCTCACATCAGGACCACACCACTGAGCCCACACCTGGCCTAAAATGCTCCCATCATTCATGGTTGAGCACTGGCTAAGCAGTTCCATCTGATCCAGTGTCTACCTACACTTCAGTCAAAGTAAGGACATTTTGTTTCCTTGCTGGTGAAGATTCTCAGTCGTCCAGGACATGATAAAATCAGAACAAGCGCTCAATACAAAAACAACTGGACTTTATTTGTTACCAGTATCTTCTGTTTGACTCGCACCATCCACTGGAGCACAAACTTTCTGTTATCAGAACTTTACAGCATCGGGCCGAACACATCCCTACGAAGTCAGAAGGGAAGGAAAAGGAACAGAAACACATCAAAAAATCTCTCCAAACATGTGGATATCCCAACTGGGCCTTTGTCAAGTCAGCAAGGAAGTCGACAAAACACAATAATGATCAGAAAAAGGACAACAGACGAAAAAACATTGTCATCCCTTATGTGGCTGGAGTATCAGAGAATTTCAGAAGGATTTTCAACAAACACAACATCCCAGTACATTTCAAACCCAGCAGGACTCTCAGACAGAGGCTGGTCCATCCTAAGGACAAAACACCTACACACAAACAGAGTGGTGTAGTTTATGCTGTCCAGTGCAGCGAGGACTGTCAAGATCTTTACATTGGAGAAACTAAACAGCCTCTTCACAGACGAATGTCCCAACACAGGAGAGCCACCTCTTCTGGACAAAACTCAGCTGTTCACCTCCACCTCACGGACAAGGGACACTCATTTGAAGACCAGAATGTGCACATTTTGGACAGAGAGCACAGATGGTTTGAGAGGGGGGTGAAAGAAGCTGTGTATGTTAAACGGGAAAAGCCTTCTCTTAACCGAGGGGGGGGGCTCAGGTTTCAACTTTCAAAGACATATAATGCAGCTTTAAATCTGATTCCAAGACAGTTCACACCTGTTGAGAACAGAGTAGCTGCTTCTGTGGATTAGAGGAACAAAGACCTTAACAAACCCCCTACTGTTAAACTGTGATGTGTTATTGCGTCAATTTACATAGAATGGATATGTTATCTCCGGTATGTGTGGGCGTTATTTCAGCTTCCAAATTACATGTTGCGTGGCATGTTGCCTGTATAAAACTTCTGTTTCACAGCTGCTCTTTTGAATTGAAAAAGCCCTTCGGATCAAAGGGTGAAACGTTTTCTGCAACAAATAAAGTCCAGTTGTTTTTGTATTGAGCACTTGTTCTGATTTTATCATGTCCTGGACGACTGAGAATCCTCACCAGCATATTGCTAAGCATTTTGGGAAGGATACCCTAGGAGCAGTGCGGGAGTTTGAGAAGATGGCAAGGAAGTTTGCAGACTACAGGAACCATCTTCGTTTCAGTCTGAGATGCAGACAAGAAAAACTCACCCCCAGCAGTTTAAAGCTCATCTCCACAATCAAAGGACATAGAGCTGAAGGAATCCTCCTTAAAGCTCAAAACAAGCTGCTCTGTGAGAGAATAAGAAATATCCACTTCACCATTGAAGCTCTCTCACTCAAAATGGATCAGACCTTCCAGAAACTGTCTACTCTGCTACCACTACCTCTGTTGGAAGAAGTATCTTGTTTTGTTGAAAAGGCTCAACTATCACAGCATCAAAAAAGCAAGGAACGCCAAAAAAGTAAGTTTCTAAAATTACAACAGAGAGCGTTCCTCTCTTCACAAAACATCAGTCAAGATAAGGAGGTTGCCGCCAACACAAATGCTCAGGAACAGTGGGTTAGAAATTTGTCTAACAGGACCTTGACACAACCTGAGAAAAACGTGTTGGCTAAAGGACTGAATTTTGCAATCTCACCACAAGAAATACCTGTTGTGGAACTAATCACAGCCACTGAATCTGCGATTAGGAACAACCATTTGACAGAAACAGAGGCAGAACAACTCCGAACAAAAATATCAGCTACCCTCTCCAGTGCCAAACTGCCTCCCTCAAATCTCACACCACAAGAAAGGAAAGCTATAACATCACTCAGCCAAGACCAAAACATCACCATTTTACCAGCTGACAAAGGAAGATGCACAGTAGTCCTCAACACGTCGGATTACCAGGAGAAAATAACCACACTACTGAGGGACAGGAACACCTATGAACACCTGAAGAGGGACCCAACTAACACCTTTAAAAAGAAAGTCACAGATTACCTGCAAAAACTCGAAAAGGAGAAAACAATCACTCGATCTTTGTATTATAGATTATATCCGGGGGAAGCCACTCCCTGTCTTTATGGACTTCCAAAAATACACAAAGAAGATACACCTCTCAGACCCATCGTCAGCAGCATAAACTCTGTGACATACAATGTTGCTAAACATCTGGCTGGTATTTTAGCTCCTCTTGTTGGAAATACACCTCATCATATAAAGAACTCCATTGACTTCACCAACAAAGTTCAACATTTGAAGCTGACCCCAGGAGAAACTCTTGTATCGTATGATGTGACTTCTCTTTTCACATGCATACCCATTTCTGAAGCAGTAGAAACCGTCAAAAAACGACTTCTACAAGACAAGGATTTGGACAAAAGGACCAACTTCACCCCAGAACACATCTGCACACTGCTGGATCTCTGCCTCTCCACCACATATTTCAAGTTCAATGACAGATTTTACAGACAGAAGCACGGCTGTGCCATGGGATCCCCAGTGTCACCCATTGTTGCCAACCTCTACATGGAGGAAGTGGAACAGAAAGCCCTAAACTCCTATGAGGGAACAGCGCCAAGCCATTGGTTCCGATATGTGGATGACACCTGGGTCCAAATCCAAACCAAGGAAGTAGAGGCGTTCACCAGACACATTAACTCGGTCGACAACAACATCAAGTTCACCAGAGAGGATGCAAACGACAACAAGCTGCCTTTTTTGGACTGTTTGGTCCACATGGAAAGAGAGGACAGTCTCAACATTGAAGTTTACAGAAAACCAACCCACACAGACCAGTATCTTCTGTTTGACTCTAACCATCCACTGGAGCACAAACTTTCTGTTATCAGAACTTTACAGCATCGGGCCGAACACATCCCCACGAAGTCAGAAGGGAAGGAAAAGGAACAGAAACACATCAAAAAATCTCTCCAAACATGTGGATATCCCAACTGGGCCTTTGTCAAGTCAGCGAGGAAGTCGACAAAACACAATAATTATCAGAAAAAGGACAACAGACGAAAAAACATTGTCATCCCTTATGTGGCTGGACTATCAGAGAATTTCAGAAGGATTTTCAACAAACACAACATCCCAGTACATTTCAAACCCAGCAGGACTCTCAGACAGAGACTGGTGCATCCTAAGGACAAAACACCTACACACAAACAGAGTGGTGTAGTTTATGCGGTCCAGTGCAGCGAGGACTGTCCAGATCTCTACATTGGAGAAACTAAACAGCCTCTTCACAGACGAATGTCCCAACACAGGAGAGCCACCTCTTCTGGACAAAACTCAGCTGTTCACCTCCACCTCACGGACAAGGGTCACTCATTTGAAGACCAGAATGTGCACATTTTGGACAGATAGCACAGATGGTTTGAGAGGGGGGTGAATGAAGCTGTTTATGTTAAAAGGGAAAAGCTTTCTCTTAAACGAGGGGTGGGGCTCAGGTTTCAACTTTCAAAAACATATAATGCAGCTTTAAATCTGATTCCAAGACAGTTCACACCTGTTGAGAACAGAGTAGCTGCTTCTGTGGATTAGAGGAACAAAGACCTTAACAAACCCCCTACTGTTAAGCTGTGATGTGTTGTTGCGTCAATTTACATAGAATGGATATGTTATCTCCGGTATGTGTGGGCGTTATTTCAGCTTCCAAATTACATGTTGGTGCGTGGCATGTCAGGCTGTATAAAACAGCTGCTCTTTTGAATTGAAAAAGCCCTTCGGATGAAGGGTGAAACGTTTTCTGCAACAAATAAAGTCCAGTTGTTTTTTGTATTGAGCGCTTGTTTCTGATTCTAGTAGAGTACTGTATGAATGGGTATATTACAGATTGTAGTGTAAAGCACTTTGGGTATCTTAATTAGATAGAAAGGCGCTATATAAGTACAGTACATTCCATTTACCATTAAAAGTGTCATAACCTGGATTAAGAGTGTGTATCATGGTAGTGATAATGCTCCTTATTCATCTAATAAAGTTCAAACAATACTTTCTATAATAACAAAATAAGTAAATAACTCAGTCAATTTTCAATTCACATATATTACACATTAAATTAGATTCATTTATATTTTTTTAGCAATTCATTTTTTACCAGTTTCTTAAATACAAGGAATGATTTGGCTTAAATACAAGGAATGGTAATGCCTTTGTCTTCAACCATCGACCGAGCCCTCATGTCAGTGATGCTCATTTAAGGATCTTTCCGTCTCTGCTGCTTGCTGTGGTGTGCATGATGTGATTCCATCATGAAGGCTGTCATTATTTGTTGTTGTTTTCTGGAATGAGAGAGAGTCTATATGTATTATAGCATAATTTACAGCAACTCAAGAAATGCCTTGTTTCACTTACAGTGCTAGGTTAAACACACACACACACATAAAATACTAATTACATACACGAGTATAGGGCTGGGCGATATGGAAAAAATCATATATCACGATATGGACTTTTTTATATCACGATAACGATATATATCACGATATATACAACACGATGTGTGTGTGTGTGTACAGGAAAAATTTGGACCAAAGTTTTTTTATTTTATTATTTTACTACAGATAGTTACAATTATAAGAATGTGAACAAAAAGAACAAGGAAATTTGGACCAAAGTAGAAACTAGATCTACCTAAGATCTACCTTAATTCAAGGAGTACGATTATGGAATGACTTAATGCCAAATGTTAAGGAAGCCAAATCATTCCTTGTATTTAAAGTGAGACTAAACCCAGGTTGAGACGGTAACTCCTCCTTCCAAAATCTCCCTGAAAATGGGCGTGTCGAGAGACAAGGAAGGGTGGAGGTAGAGTTGTGCTTTTGTTCACGCCTCCACCTGCAACAACCTAAAACAAATTAAACCTCTAGCCAACAACATACACCAAGCAACAACAAAGAATAAACATGTAGATGTATTTATCTATTCCACCCATTCCATCCAAAACCAAAGGCCTAAAAAAATGAAAATGAAAAGAAAAATAAAACCGCTTGTCAGGAGTGAAATGCAGCACTTCCATATAAGGTATGCACTTCTCATCTCTGCAGGGGATTGGCTCTGCTTGAACCACCTGTGTGACATCACACATGAGCAGACATGTCACACATGAGCGTTTGCACAAATAAGAAAATTAAGGTGTAATCCACCAGTTCAACCCATAGAACTACCGTAAACACATTTTTAGACCAAATATTGCCAATTTACACAGATATGCACAATTATGTGAGAATAAACACAGCCATAGTGCTAGATAACATTTTAAACACATTCTAGGGAGTTTATCAGCTAAAAAAAGTTAATTTTGGGTTTAGTCGCACTTTAAGAAACTGGTAAAAAATGAATTGCTAAAAAAATAAATGAATCTAATTTAATGTGTGATATATGTGAATTGAAAATTGACTGAGTTATTTACTTATTTTGTTATTATAGAAAATATTGTTTGAACTGTTATTAGATGAATAAGGAGCAGATTTAATAAGATTTATTCTTCATCTGCTACCTTTCATTTTATTTTTTTATTTTTTTCTATTATGAATACGTTAATTGTTGTATTTCATATTATAAAATGAATAAACTAACAAACAAACAAACAACTCCTTTTCTACTTTGGTCCAAATTTTTCCTGCAGGTGGCGGTAAAACAACAGCTGCTAATGAAACTCACGAAGAAGAAATCCGCTCTGAAGTTTGAGTAAACAAAGCAAGAAACAGAAAAGAGAAAACGTTGCGTTTGATTGCGGTTCTGTTGTGTCTCTGGTCTGTTTTGTATTGGTTAACTGGACCCGAGTTCGGACTCGGTTGGACTCTGGGTTCGTGTCCTCTGGACCCATTTTGTCTCAGAGTTTCAGCGGAGCGAAATAATGGAAGCTAACAAGGTGAGCTTCCCCCTCTTTTTGGTAAAAGTTATTCTTCTTGGGCTGCCTGTGCAGCTGTTTTCTCCTTGTTGAGACACCGGCTTCATGCGCCTGCGGCTCTGTTGCTCTCGAGTTTAACAACGTAAAGCATGTGTCGCAAACCCGCGCGTGCGTCAAACATAAAGCAGCGCCGTCATCTCGCAAAACCCCATATGAAGCTTCTTTGCGACAGTTATTTTTTTATTCTTATTTATCACGATAGAGACGATAGAAGGAAAGTAGCACGATAGACACGTTTCTATCGTCCCCACGAATATATCGTCATATCGCACAGCCCTACTTGAGTAGATGAAAAAATTACTGTAATTCCTGTTTAAATGCAATTCATCCTGCCATACCATGCAGTGTCTTCAGACTTTGCCAGCAAATTAAAAGTTGAAGCTAAATCATTAAATTATTACCATCTTTGTATTAGATTTATTTATAAATCACATTTAAACATTGCTTGTACCGTTAAATTAAAAATAAAAACACACACGTTCTCTATCACTAGCCGTGTTTCCATCAAGGTTTCTAGCTGCGCATTTTGAAGTATCGCAGCAGAAAAGCTTAATGGAAACGGCAAAATCCGAATTTACTTCCTCAACTTCGGCAAAAAGTTTATACGCTCGCTTGAGGTGGTTTTTGGGATCTTCGAAACCGAGCAGATGCGCAAAACGACAGATGGAAACACATTTGCCGACTCGTGCTGCCGAAGCGAACATTCACGTCACGTGACTGATCAGCTGTTTCCGCTCCGGACAACATGTAACATCGCTAAAACTAGTTGGCATGACAGAATAAATACAACTCGCCCGATAGCAACACGTACCTGAAATATTCTCTCCATTTTGACGAGATGTGTGGCCGGGTTCTGTTTTCAACCGCTACTTCCTGTTTACTGTAGACATGCGCAGTGCTGACGTCTGACGTAATGACGCTGACGTCTGACGTAATGACGCTGTGCGTGGCTTGGTAGATGCGCTACAAGTCAGTAGATGGAAACACTTCTGCTTCGCATTAATTTGTATTTACATATTTGCGAGATTTCAAAAATTAGCTCAAAATTCGAGATGAAAATGGATGGAAACACGGTTAGTGTCACATCAGCTTCAGTTACCAGAGACACTGACGTTACATTTTCTCACTTTGAAACAGAACAAATGTGGTTTAACATAGAGACTTACCTGCTGCTGTTCCTTCATCCACACCGAGGTGAAGTTAGTTTACGACTCCGTCATGTTTAAGTTTATCTCCGTGGTTCTCCGGTGTCATGTTGTCACTTTTCAAAGCTGCATGTTGAGCAGTTTTTTTTTGTATTCTTTGTGAAGCGTCAAGTGCTCCCATACATTGAAGGACTTGAGTCGAACAGTTTTCTCTACGTCGGTCATTTGTAAAATTTACTTCATTTCCTTTTAAAACACTGCCTCTGCTCTGCTTCCGCCTTCCTCCTCGCTCAGTTCACGTAGCGTGCTGCAAAGTTTTTTTTTTTCAAACTTTATTCAGTCAGCCAGCATTGACAATGCTCTACCGGTGAACAAAACGGCTCTGCAGCGCCGTGAAAGAAGCATAATCGCGCGACACAACAAATGGATGATGAAATTTGTTGCTAACGCTTTTAATAATCCAATTTTATCGATTTTATCGATTCGTTGTTGCAGACCTACCTGACACGCAGTGGCAACTCATTCCACAGTCTTGGACCTGCAACAGAGAGCTTACGACGGGTTTCTGGAACTGAAAGAAAAATCTGGTCTGCTGACCTCAGAGAGCGCGGTGGAACATATAGTAGATAAAGTAGAGAAAGAGAGCCCAGTTAAACAAATGAGACAAAAACATTATACATGGTCGCTTATTTATAGGGATAAATTATCCAATATTACATGTTTTTTCCTGAGATTTTTCAAGCGGTTTTATCAATAATGAACTAAATTACCGTAATTGTTGGGCTTTAGAACGCATCGGTCTCTAAGCTGCACTTATTCAATATAAGATAAATCATAATTTTGTACATAAATAAGACACTGGTTATATAGCCGCGGGCATCCACCGTTCATCGTCAGGAACTGTGCCCCCAGACTGCTGGTCACGGTCTGTGTGCAGCTTTCTTGTTGTACAAGAATCAGACAGCAGATGGTGTTTCACAGAATATAGCTTGTTTTCAACACACACTCAGACAGCAAGATCGTCACGGGTCTTCATGAAGCTTTGCTGTCGGACTCATGGTTACAACCATTATACCTTCAAAATGAACACAATAACTATCTAAGCATAATCACTGGAAGAACAGTGCCAAACACCTACGTAACTGAAATCAAAAAGGCATTCAATACAAGATCAACTGGACTTTATTTGTTGCAAAAGACGTTTCGACCCCTATCCAGGGGGGGTTTTCAATTCACTGAAAACAAACTGTGAGCGTGTGGAGTTATAACAGTCTAATTGTTAAATTGTTGGGTATTAAATGCATAACAGATTACAAAGGCAAAAACAAACAATGCCCCAGGGACCCATCTCTGCCTGATGCCCTCAATAAGTTTTATGCACGTTTTGATGATCCAAACAGACCTGCTAGCACCAGACTCACCTCATCACCAGATGAAGAGCATCTCAGGGTGTCCGCAGCAGAAGTGAGAGGCAGTCTCAGAAAGATTAATCCTCATAAAGCAACCGGACCAGACAACATCCCAGGGAAAGTTCTGAAGGAATGTGCGGACCAGCTCTGTGAGGTGCTGGCTGACATCTTCACCACCTCACTTGCACTGGAGTTAGTTCCCACCTGCCTGAAGACCGCGACCATCATCCCAGTCCCAAAGAGCTCCACAGTGACTGGTCTGAATGACTATAGACCGGTGGCCCTCACCCCGATAGTCGCTAAATGTTTTGAGAAACTGGTCATGTCCCACATCAAGGCAACCGTCAACATCAACGAGGACCCTCATCAATACGCATACCGTGAGAACCGATCAACAGAGGACGCCATTTCTTCCGTGGTCCACACTGCTCTCACCCACCTGGATCAGAAGGACTCATACGTGCGTCTGCTCTTTGTGGACTTCACATCTGCCTTCAACACCATGATCCCCCAAACTCTGATAGACAAACTATCTACACTTGGACTAAGCCCCTCTATTTGTAACTGGGTACTAGACTTCTTAACAGACAGACCACAGTCCGTGAAGATCCACAACTTCTCCTCCTCCACCATAACCCTTAGCACTGGCTCTCCTCAGGGATGTGTGCTGAGCCCCCTTCTGTTCACTCTGCTCACATATGATTGTACAGCCACACTTCCAGGCTGTCATATTGTTAAGTTTGCAGATGATACAGCGGTGGTGGGATGCATTACAAACAATGATGAGTCCAGCTACAGACAGGAGGTGGAACACCTGGAGAGCTGGTGCAAAGAGAACAATCTTCACATGAATGTGAAGAAGACAAAGGAGATGATTGTGGACTTCAGAAGGAACAAACACAACCATGCCCCACTGAAAATAGGTGGGTCTGCAGTGGAAGTGGTCTCCAGCTACAAATACTTGGGTGTACACATGAATGATAACCTCAGCTGGAGCAACAACACCACCAGCCTGATCAAGAAAGGTCATCAGAGACTCTACTTCCTCAGACGGCTGAGACGAGCTGGTCTGAGCAGCCCAGTCCTCACCTCCTTCTACAGGTGTGCAGTGGAGAGCATCCTGTGCTCCAGCATCAACGTGTGGCATGGAGGCTGCACAGTTGAAGAGAGGAAAGCTCTGCAGAGAGTGGTGAAGGCTGCACAGAAGTCTGTTGGAGTCAGTCTCCCCACCATCACAGACATTTACACCTCCAGATGCAGGAAAAGAGCCACCTGCATCATGAAAGACCTCACTCACCCAGCACACTCACTCTTTGCCCCACTCCCCTCAGGACGGAGGTTGAGGAGCATCAAATGTAGAACCACTAGACTGAGGAACAGCTTCTACCCTGAGGCTGTTAGACTCATGAATAAATAAAAATAAAATAAAAAATAAACACTGCAAAATATCACATCATGCTGATGCTGATCTGTTTTCTTGTTGCTGTGTTCATCTGTGTTCATCTGTGACCATCTGCTCATACAAACTCATGTTCGTGCTGCTGTTTATTCCCACTATATTAGGCTTAGTGTATTACTAGTTGATGCTTTTCTTAGTTAGTTCTAGATGTTATTACTGTTTTTCTCTTTCATTGTTGTTGGATGTAACTGGGACCTCGTGTACATAATCTCGTTTTCATCTCATGTACCACATGCGGTGCAAATGACAATAAAGACTCTCTGACTCTGACTCTCTAATGAATCACGCACCATCATATGTAAATTTCAGGCTGAGGTAACACATACATGTACAAGGAGTGACATAACTTTCTCATGATCACATCAACTCGATAAATATATCAAGTTCACACGAGAAGATGTAAAAAATGGCAGGTTGGCTTTCTTGGACTGTGAGGTCTCAGTTTCTGATAGAGGAAATTTGCAAACTGAGGTGTACCGCAAACCCACCCACACAGACCAGTATTTACAGTTTGACTCCCATCACCCTCTGGAGCACAAGTTAGGAGTCATCAGGACTCTGTACCACAGAGCAGACAGCGTCCCCACTAACTCAGGAGCCAGACAGAAGGAGAAATCACACACAAAACAGGCTCTAGAGAAATGTGGATATCCTAACTGGGCCTTCCTGAAAGCAGAGAAGAAACCCAAACAGGACTCCAGCCAGCCATCAGGTGAAAAGAAGGAACCCAGACCCAGACCAGTGGTCATTCCGTATGTTGCGGGAGTTTCAGAGACATTGAGACGTTTATTCTCTAAACACAACGTCCCAGTGGCTTTTAAACCCCAAAATACATTACGGCAAAGACTGGTTCATCCCAAAGATCCAGTCCCCCGGCACAAACAGAGTAATATTGTGTATGCTGTTCAGTGTCAGGAGGGCTGTGATCAGTCTTACATCGGGGAAACTAAACAGCCACTGGCCAAAAGGATGGCCCAGCACAGAAGATCAACATCATCAGGTCAGGACTCTGCAGTCTACACTCATCTCCAGGCCAGCGGTCACTCTTTCAGGGATGAAGATGTTCACATCCTTGATAGAGAGGAACGATGGTTTGAGAGAGGAGTAAAGGAGGCCATCTTTGTGAAAAGAAACCGTCCATCATTAAACAGAGGTGGAGGCCTCCGGGTTCAACTGTCCCCCTCTTACAATGCTGTTATTGCTAGTATCACTCAGCCCTCTGTGAATAGCAAACAACCATCAGGGTGTTAACGATCCATCGTCAGGCTGATGGTCCTCCTTGATCATGTGAGCAGCTGGTTTCGGCTGTCATCAGCCAACTGGTTGATCCACTGTGGGAGGGTGCTATTTATAAGACTGAGCTGAACACAGCTTCTCAGACTGAGGAAGTCTTTCGGACGAAAGACGAAACGTTTCTACAGTTTTTTTGCTTTGTTTTGTTTTGTTTTTTTAATGTCCAGAGGACCAGACTTAGCTTTTTTGGAGCTCTTATTAACATTGAAACATTTAAAGTGTATGTTTCATGTTAGTTTTTTGGGCAGAAACATAATATTTAGAGGTAATAAGTAATTTTGATAATCCTCCCTGCTTTCCAAATGAATACCAATAACCTTACAGACACAAATCAGGGGAAAAAAAACTGAGCCTAAAAAAAACGCGCGGTTTTGGAGTCACGTGACAGTGACGAAAGTAGAGGGGGCGTCATAGTCGGAAGTTGTTGTTTTGTATTGAGTTGCATTGAAGTGATAAAGGTCCTTTTTGTCTTCAAAAATTAATAAAAAATCGAATTTCATCTCAAATGTGCTATACAGGCAATCGTTTAGTAGAAAACTCATGTATAATTACACTCTGAAAGCAGGAGAAATATCCAATGAGTGGTTTATGAGATATGAACGACGTTAGATGGAAGAGAAAAACGATGCTAATTTTATGCTAGCTCGACCTTGTTGCATGTCTTCAAAAATGAATAAAAAATCGAATTTCATCTCAAATGTGCTATACAGGCAATCGTTTAGTAAAAAAGCCCTGTATAATTAACTCTGAAAGCAGAAAAAGTGTCCACTGAGTGGTTTAGGATGGAAAAAGTAATTGTTTAGGGAGCTAAGGCTAAAGTAGTTAAATCCATCAGTGGTGTAATTAATGCTGTATCTCTATATTTAGGCTATATGTAAATATAAACCATTTTTTGCTTTAGGTAGTATATATCTAGAAGTTATTTGGCTAGATATTTGATGTAATAGTCAGAGATGACATACTTATGTCAAAACAACTTTGTAATCTGTCGCCTCCTCCTGGTGCAATCCCATATCTTTCTTAGCTAAAGCACAAACGTTCCCCTCCTGTGATGTCACTTCCGGTTTACCGCTGAGAGCACTATTTTTAGACAGAGTAGCGAGGGAAGACAAAAAAGGTAGTAGTAGCACATTTTATTTTGAGATATGATCCGTATTTTTGATGAAAATTGGAGTTTTAGACATGTTAGGTTGAAAAGGCAACAACATGTGTTTAAAGTGAAAGATACACTTTAAGGTACATTTATATGGTGAAATACTATATATGCTAAGGTGCATTAGGAGTCAGGACCTTTAATATTAGGAATATGTAAAAGAACATGTACAAAAAAAGAGACTGATGCTATTTATTTGCTCTCCACTACACATCTGTAGAAGGAGGTGAGGTCTGAACTTCTCAGACCAACTCGTCTCAGCCGCATGAGGAAGTATAGTCTCTGATGACCTTTCTTGATCAGGCTGGTGGTGTTGTTGCTCCAGCTGAGGTTATCGTTCATATGTACACCCAAGTACAGTACTTGTAGCTGGAGACCACTTCCACTGCAGATTCTCTTACCGGTATGTTCAGTGGGGTGTGGGTGTGTCTGTTCCTTCTGAAGTCCACAATCCTCTCCTTTGGCTTCTTCACATTGATGTTAAGGTTACTGTATTATCTTAGCACCAGCTCTCCAGGTGTTCCTCCTCCTGCCTGTAGCTGGACTCATCATTGTTTGTGATGCATCCCACCACAGCTGTATCATCTGCAAACTTTACAATATGACAGCCTGGATGGGTGGCTGCACAATCATATGTGAGCAGAATGAACAGGAGAGGGCTCAACACACATCCTTGAGGAGAGCCAGTGCTGAGGGTGATGGTGGAGAAAGATAAGTTGTGGATCCTCACTGACTGTGGTCTGTCTGTTAAAAAGTCTAGTACCCAGTTACTCAGTAAGTACTCAGTTATAGACCTGTACACTCAAGTTATAGACCTGTACACTCAAGTTACAGACCTGTACACTCAAGTTACAGACCTGTACACTCAGTTACAGACCTGTACACTCAGTTACAGACCTGTACACTCAGTTACAGACATGTGCACTCAGTTACAGACATGTGCACTCAGGTACAGACATGTGCACTCAGGTACAGACATGTACACTCAGGTACAGACATGTACACTCAGGTACAGACATGTACACTCAGGTACAGACATGTACACTCAGGTAGACATGCACACTCAGGTACAGACATGCACACTCAGGTACAGACATGCACACTCAGGTACAGACCTGTACTCTCAGGTACAGACCTGTACACTCAGGTACAGACTCATCTGTATTCCTTGGCATTTGATCCAAGCAGAGTCTGAGAACAAATTTTGAGCAGTCTTCTTCAGTCTGATATGTTGTATTCAGCTCAGTCTTATACCGTACTTTTCGGTGTATAAGACAGTTTTTTTTTTACTAATTTGAATGTCCTGCGGCTTATACGCCGACGTGTCTTATTTATGGATTTTTCCCCATATTTTTAGACCCATTTTTGGCTCTGATATCGTTTTTCATTTTGGCCAAAAATGGTGCAGTACCAGTTTCGGCCGCTATGGGCGCTAAAGCGCCCTGCAGTCTGTTTACCTGCAGACTGTACCTGGAGTAGGGGTGGGCGATATGGCTCAAAAATTATATCGTGATATTTCAGAGCATTATCACGATAACGATAAATTTCGTGATATAACGAAAAAAAAAACAGAAATCAAATTTAGTTATTTGACAAAATTAACTTAACATGTTGCTTTGCAGTATTACATAAAATTTAAAAAAACAAGGGGTAATTTTACTGAAATTACTTTATTTAGTAAAGTATTCGGTCTCCAAGTATAAAAAAATATATTTTTTTATTTATTTATTCATTTCAAATAAAAAATACAGAAATTTAATAGACACATGATACAAGACATACAATATAAATTTAAAATGAAGGGTGGCAGAATGAAGAGTATCTTATTCTAAAAAATGATCTGTTATTTAGATTGAAAAAGTCTGCACAAAATATAGATCAACAAAATCCACCACAAAAACTAAAGTGCATGTGTAGTTACCTAAAACAACTAAATAAAATTAATCTTAGATCTGTTGGGCATAAATGTAACATACAACAAAATATATGTTGCCTAACTGAAAAATAACTTTCACAAGTTGTAACAAGGTGATCAGCTGACCCTGAAGCGTGTTGGTGTTTCAGTTTCATCTATTCATGCAGGAATGATTCATTTCCTGACATCTGTCTGATCACCTGCCTCTTGACCGCAGTGAAGTTATTTTCAAGTTGGACGTTGGATATTCGAACTCCGTGTCTTCATCGGTGCGGTGCTCTCGTCATTCCGCTTCATGGACTCTGATTAATATGACTTAAAATAGAAAACAAATGACTGTGCCTCATTTATAGAGACTAGTAGAATTATTTCACAGTGTTTTTGGGTCAACAGGTCACATGACTTGGAAGCCATTGAGGAAAACCCCACAGATTTATGAAATATTAAATTGTGAAAAATTACAAAATGCATAAAAATTAGAAATAAACAGCTGTGCCTCATGGGCCAGGTCTTGGAGAGTAGTTTGATGTGAGACTTGTGTGGGTGGCTCAAAAGACCTGAATGGTATTGACCAAAAACAGTAAATATTAAATTGTGAAAAATTACAAAATGCATAAAAATTGAGAAATAAACAGCTGTGCCTCGCAGATCTGGAATGGAGAGTAGTTTGATGTAAGATTTGTGGCTCAAATCATGTAAAATATATTATTTTTTGTTTCTAAAGAGTGACGCGGTCGAAAATTTGTTGACGGTCCCTAAGTGAACCATGACGTCTCTGAATAGGGGCAGACTCAGCGCGGCTGCCCGAAATCAGACTCCATGAAGTGGACTGACGAGAGCAACGCACCGCTCCAACTTCCAACTTGAAAATAACTTCACTGTGGTTTCCTCTTGGTCCGTGGAGAGCCGCGCGTGTTTGTAGAGACAGTTTTCAGAGCGAGGGAGACCAGCCCGCAGCGCGGCTGCTCAGTGGGGTGGGGGGTGGGTGGGGGCATTTGATCCTCTACCTGCTGTTCAGAGCAGGGGACAGAAGCTGACACGACGCGCGGTTTGTTTTTATCATTTTAGCTAACGTGTTACACCAGTACAGACTGGTGGAAGGGGGGTGCGCAGTTCAGTTTGAAGCGCTCGGTTGGGGGGCGGGGCGTCCTTACGTATTACGTCATGAAATTAGCATATCATGATATCTTTTTTTTGCCCGGGTAAGCTATTTTTACCGGTATTATCGTAAACGATATGATATGGCCCAGCCCTAACCTGGAGTCGTATCCTGTTATTCATGTATTCAGATAAAACCCATCACCCCCCGCCAAATCGCTGAGAGTGAGCAAGAGAACAGACAAGACAACATTGATGCCAACATCCGGGAGAGAACAAGCCAGAGAACAAAGAGGACAACATGCCGCCAAAACGAAAATCATATCCTGCAGAATTTAAGCTGCAGGTCATCAAATTCGCAGCGGAAAACAGCAACCGAGCAGCGGGTCGTCACTTTGGGGTCAACGAGAATGTGTTCGCGAGTGGAGAAAGGCGGAAGTCTCGCTGACCGCCATGAAACGAGCCAAGAGGGCGAACCGTGGGAGCAAGACCCGGTGGCCCGAGTTGGAGCAGCGGGTCAAGCAGTGGGTTTTGGAGGAGCGCGCGGCCGGCAGAGGTGTCTCCACTGTCCAGCTGCGGCTGCATGCCATGGCTTTGTCTAAAGAGATGGCCATCTCGGAGTTCACTGGTGGTGCATCGTGGTGTTTCCGTTTCATGCGTCGAAACCAGCTGTCTCTGAGAGCGCGCACCACAATGTGCCAAAAACTGCCAGCGGACTTCGAAGAGAAGGTCGCCAGCTTCCGCGCCTTTGTCGCCCGCCAAGTCCAGGAGCACCATGTCTCGCTCGCACACATTATTAATATGGATGAAGTTCCGCTCACTTTTGATGTACCAATGTCCAGAAGCGTGTCCAGAAAAGGTGAGAAGAGCGTCTCCTTCATGACAACAGGACACGAGAAGTCCCACTTCACCGTGGTCCTCGCGTGCTGCGCAGATGGGACAAAGCTGCTGGCCATGGTGATATTCAAGCGTAAAACCATGCCCAAAGACAACTTTCCTCCAAGTGTGGTTGTGGAGGTGAATGGAAAAAGGATGGATGGACTCTCAGATGATGAATGTGTGGCTCTCAAGGTGTTACACAAAGCGGCCAGATGTTTTTTTTTTAACCAAAAAAGCTGTACTGGTCATGGACAGCATGAGAGCCCACATTACGCCTGCTTTTAAAGAGAAACTTAAATCGAGCAATTCCATCCCTGCCATTATCCCGGGTGGACTGACAAAGGTTCTCCAGCCGTTGGACATCTCAGTCAACAGGAGTTTCAAAGCAGCTTTGAGCCGCTTATGGGAGCAGTGGATAGTGGATGGGGACCCCAGCTTCACAGCTACAGGCCGTATGCGCCACGCAACCTTCATGCAAGCAATAAACTGGATCAACAAGGCCTGGACCTCAATTTCACAAAAGATCATCCAGTCTGGACTCATAAAAGCTGGGATCATACCACGGCCAGCTGGAGCGGCTGGAGCAGAGGACACAGAGAGCGAGGAGGAAGAGGGTCCTTTGAGTACCGGTGACCTGCCTCGTTCGCTGGCTGAACTTTTTGCCAACGACACGGAAGACGAAGAGTTTGAAGGATTTGAAGAGGTAGTGTAAATAATTTGTTTAAATAAAAACTAAACGGTATCTGTTTCTGTCATTTTTATGGGCGGGGTGAGCGTGTATTAATTTTAAAGCCGTTGTATTTATGTTGTTGTAACCGTCCAAGTGCATTTATTAACAAAAATTAAAGAGACACGTTAACATATATATTCAGCTAAGAAATATATATTCAGCTAACAAATATACATTTTTTAGGCATTTTTGTAGTTTAATTTTAATTAAATTCAGCTCTCGCTGCAAACCGGGTCTGTTTTCTGTGTGCGCGCATCATGTTGTTTACGTTCAAAATTCAACTGATTTGTAATCATTTATTAACAAAAATAAAACAGAGACACGTTAACATATATATTCAGCTAACAAATATATTTTTAGGCGTTTCTGTAGTTTAATTTTAATGAAATTCAGCTCTCGCTGCACAATGGACCACATTTCCGGGTTGTCTCAGCGGTGACGTCAGGCGAGGCTTGTACAACGAAGCGTCCTATTTATGGATTTTTCCAATTTATTGACAATAATTGGACAGAGCGGCTTATACACAGAAGCGTCTTATACGCCGAAAAGTACAGTAAATGGCACCCTCTCACAGTGGATCAACCAGTTTGATCCACATTTCTACAATTTTTTTGCTTCGTTTTGTTTTTGAATGTCCAGAGGACCAGACTTATCTTTTTTAGACTTGTTATGTACTTTATTGACCACTAGATGGTGCGCCCCCCATGAAAAAAACCAGCAGCCACCACTGGACTTATCAGAGTGAGTCTCTTGAAATAGGAAAATATTTGACTTTTGCCCCTTACAAAAAAACAAAAACTGCTTTTTCTTTTGGTTAAATCTTTTAAACCCCTAGCATTAAAAGGATAAGGAAGAAATGACACTTTGAAAAGAACACATGAATAACACAGAAAATTAGAGAAAAACGTTAAGGAGGTAGAAGTGATAACTGTGAACGTCCCATTTTTAGAACAATCCCTCAACATAACTTTATTTTAAATACTCAACCCGCTGCTTTAAGTGTCTCTTAGATGCACTTTCTGTTGATGTATCCATATGGGCCTCGGAAACCTGCAGCTTTTCCTTCTCTCCTGGCTTGCTCAATCTTCGGCCACAGCGCTTGTCTCGCCAAAAGATCGTCCTTAGTTAGATCTTCTGCAAACCGGACACCTGCCTCTCTGCACACAGCCGATGACTTTGTTCTTTTCCAGATGTCATCTCGAATGGTTCTTTTAAAAAACAAAATTATTATCTGTCGGTGCCCGTTCTCTAATTTTCTTCCTACTCTGTGATATGTCCACTCCATCTTCCATCTTATCCGCCAGGTCTGCGGTCACTTTGCACAACAGGTTGACGGTTTCAGCTCTGATGTGCTCATTTACCTCTTCTTTTTTCCCTTTGATTCAAAGACTCCATCTTCTTTTGTATCTTTCTTGTTCCACCAGCCGCTCTTTCAGTTCCTCTTTATCGCTTTCAACACTTTTTGTGTACTGTACATTTAAGAAAAAGGTCAAAAAGGACTTGCTCAAAAACTATATATGATGTAACTTAGTGTGTTTGTGTATTATGCCTGGTCCCCACTGCACAACTCGAAACGCGCCTGCCGCCCCCTTTTGGCCGCTGGTGATGGTCCCACTGAGCCACTGAAGACCGTCTGATGACGTACACTAGGGGGTAACAGAGGGAAGGGTCTCTGGCTTGTTTTCCGGGTTCAGTTGTTGGTTAACTGCACCTCCGACGGTCTTTGATGAGATAAAACGTTTTTTTTTTTATGTTTGGGGTGATCTACACTGGAGAGAACAGCAGCCTGTCAGCAGCAACTGTAAAAATGCCACGTTTATTACCGGAGTTTGGTTCCAATTCATAGAGGCTCGATCCAGTGAGTTTAAAAAGTCCAAAAAGAGTCCCGTTGTGGTTGTGTAATCAGATAGCAGAGGCTCTCTCGACTGTTTTCTGGACGCGTCGAGCCACCAGAGATCAAATTTTATGGCGTTGGCAGTTCGCCGCCGACGCGCGCGTGCAGGCTGCCACTGCGCCGCTTCGATCAGTTGAATCGCGCCGCTTCCCGGTTCGCCGTGACTCCACGCGTCTCTTCATAGACTTTGAATGTAAACCGGCCGCTTCAGCCGCCCGAAACCGGGGGCAGTGGGTACCAGGCATTACACTTATGTTGTACTTATGATGTAGCTTAGTGCGTTTGTGTATTACAGTTAGAAAAATTAAGTAGAGTTATTCATTTTGTGATGCAGTTTGTGTATTACAGTTAGAAAAAATTAAGTAGAATTATTCATTTTTGTGATGTAGTTTGTGTATTACAGTTAGGAAAATTAAGTAGAATTATTCATTTTGTGAACATCTTGATGTTGTGCCATCTTGTAGTTTGTGTATTACAGTTAGAAAAATTAAGTAGAATTATTCATTTTATGATCTAGTTTGTGTATTACAGTTAGAAAAATTAAGTAGAATTATGGGTGATGTAGTTTGTGTATTACAGTTAGAAAAATTAAGTAGAATTATTCATTTTGTGATCTAGTTTGTGTATTACAGTTAGGAAAAATTAAGTAGAATTATTCATTTTGTGATCTAGTTTGTGTATTACAGTTAGGAAAATTAAGTAGAATTATTCATTTTGTGATGTAGTTTGTGTATTACAGTTAGAAAAATAAGTAGAATTATTCATTCTGTGATGTTGCTTGAAGGTTATCATTGGTTGAACAAACTGTGAAATAAGGGGCAGATATAATAAGATTTCATCTTCTTTCTGCTCCCTTCATTTTATCCTACTTGTATTCTTGTATCTGATGAAACTGTCTTGTATTGTTCTTTTAAAATGAATGAATAAACATCAAATCAAATCAAATCAAACACCAGCTGATCTATGTTTGGTTGTTTTATTTATGATCTGCGATGTTCTTATTGTAACAGGTGGCAACACAGGGTGGCATTTCCCTGTGCTGTAAGCCTCTAGAAAAGGGAAGTTGTCCGTATTGATGACAGGTGCAATTTCCTGAGAGTGGCCAGGGGCCTCATGTATCAACCGTGTGTGCGCACAAAAACCTTGCGTAGGTCACCATCCACGCAAAACCCCGTATGTATCAAAACTGAACTGAACGTGAAGATGTGCGCATCCAAGTACATTTCCACGCCAGCCCCATGGCTGGCGTACGCACGTTTCTGTGGTTCTTGTTCCCTTGGCGACACTTACAGGTGATTCTGAGAAACTGAAGCCCCACAGTCTGTGGTTGACTTTAAGAGCGGCTTGAAGACCTTTCTTTTCAACCGAGCATACTCTACTCCTCATGATTCTACTTTTGATCATAGCTGATACTGTTGTTGATTTTAATTGTTTTATTATTTGTTTTATTGACATTTAATTCTGTTGCACCTTGTAGCACTTTGAGATTTCCATTAATGAAAAGTGCGTTATAAATTGAATTCATTATTATTATTATTATTATTATTAACTGTTCATGATGTGAAAATGATTAATATTCCCACCAAACACACGATTAACAAGTATTACATCCACATGACGCAGTTAAATAAAGGACGCGCAAAGTTGTGCAAAAAATAAATTTAACAGGAACGGATTCATTCAGCCTTACTGGAGGATATAATAAATAGTGTAACACGCAGAGCATTTATTTATAAACAGATATAATTTTCTGATCTAGGATATGGCTTATCAGCCGTTTTCAGAAATAATCATTTTTCAGTTTGGCACTGCTGCGCTCTGGAGCAACACAGGAGCCGTGCATCACGCGTGCACATGCAGAAGCAGCGATCAAACTGTTCCCGAGCTTTCCTGAGGGAGCTGGCAGGCCGATCAGGGCTGTCCAGTCCACACAAAGCCGATTCATGTCCAATGGAATGTCTCATCTATATGATTCTAAAGGCTGAGTGGTCGCGCTTTGGAGCGCGCGCGCACCCTCGCCGGTGTTACACGGCAGTGGAGGTGTTTAATAATCTGCGTCTATTGTAGATTTCTCCAAAATGACACGTGAAAGTACACCATATATAACTTCCATCCATCCATTTTCTTCCGCTTATCCGGGGTCGGGTCGCGGGGGTAGCAGCCTAAGTAGGGAGGCCCAGACTTCCCTCTCCCCAGCCACTTGGAGCAGCTCCTCTGGGGGAATCCCAAGGCGTTCCCAGGCCAGCCGAGAAACATAGTCCCTCCAGCGTGTCCTGGGTCTTCCTCTGGGTCTCCTCCCGGTGGGACATGCCCGGAACACCTCACCAGGGAGGCGTCCAGGAGGCATCCTAACCAGATGCCCGAGCCACCTCAACTGGCTCCTCTCGATGTGGAGAAGCAGCGGCTCTACTCCGAGTCCCTCCCGGATGACTGAGCTTCTCACCCTATCTCTAAGGGAGAGTCCAGCCACCCTGCGGAGAAAACTCATTTCAGCCGCTTGTATCCGAGATCTTGTTCTTTCGGTCATAACCCAAAGCTCATGACCATAGATGAGGGTGGGAACGTAGATCGATCGGTAAATTGAGAGCTTTGCCTTTTGACTCAGCTCTCTCTTCACCACGACAGACCGGTACCATATATAACTTGTTGGAGAGTAAAAGCTTCACAGACAAACAGACTGCGCACAAGGCTGCGGCGCGCGCAGCCTTTGGAGACTCCAACATCACGTCATGTCATGAAAACTCTCCACTGAGACGCAGAGACTCGTTTCTTCATATCATCTATTAAATAAACAAAGATCTATGTTCAACCAAACATCCAAGTTCCTCTGTGTTTACAGTAATTATGGTAATAAACTCGTGCGCAAAGTTAATATTTTCACTCAGAATGAATGGATGAGCCGGTTGCGCACCAAAGCAGGGTGCGCGCACACACAAATACCGACACACAATCACTCGTTCTTTGTGTGATAAACACATTTTATTACTATTCTTACTTAGGATTTTTTCCTCACTCATATTATATTAAATTCATTATTTTCCTGAATCTAGAAATCATTTCTGATCGCGCAGGGATCAAACAAACATGTCCTTCACACATGCAGGAAGTAATTTGCATCTGTTTAACATATGTAAATGAAGGCGTGTCAGGGGAGGTGTCTCACGTGCGCTCAGTTCCACGTTGATTGTGATGTACAAAAGGAATGTGCGTGGATTCCGGTGTACGCACAGTTTGATACATCTGGATTTTTTTGTGCGTACACACTTTTCTGGATTTGACCGTACGTCACTTTTCAGTAGGAAATCCACGCAAGTCTTTGTACATGAGGCCCCAGGTGTGTTGTGTTCACACATCCTGTGGTGCATGCGCTTGTGGTAGGTTTGGAGGTTTGTTTTTAAACGTATTGGTTGTTGTTTTTAAACAGTTGGTTTTTATTCTGATGTGTGATGTGTTTACAACAGGACCACACAATTTAAAACCCAGAAACCTGCAAGCCTACCTGTGGCGTCGAACTACCGCACACCCAGGTATTCCTGCTTCAATCTGCTCTTTAAAGTGAGACTAAACCCAGGTTGAGACGGTAACTCCTCCTTCCAAAATCTCCCTGAAAATGGGCGTGTCGAGAGACAAGGAGGGGTGGAGGTAGAGTTGTGCTTTTGTTCACGCCTCCACCTGCAACAACCTAAAACAAATTAAACCTCTAGCCAACAACATACACCAAGCAACAACAAAGAATAAACATGTAGATGTATTTATCCATTCCACCCATTCCATCCAAAACCAAAGGCCTAAAAAAATGAAAATGAAAAGAAAAATAAAACCGCTTGTCAGGAGTGAAATGCAGCATTTCCATATAAGGTATGCACTTCTCATCTCTGCAGGGGATTGGCTCTGCTTGAACCACCTGTGTGACATCACACATGAGCAGACATGTCACACATGAGCGTTTGCACAAATAAGAAAATTAAGGTGTAATCCACCAGTTCAACCCATAGAACTACCGTAAACACATTTTTAGACCAAATATTGCCAAATATTGCCAATTTACACAGATATGCACAATTATGTGAGAATAAACACAGCCATAGTGCTAGATAACATTTTAAACACATTCTAGGGAGTTTATCAGCTAAAAAAAGTTAATTTTGGGTTTAGTCGCACTTTAAAACTGTGTGGTCCTGTTGTAACCTAGCCTGGTTAAAACCACACCCTGTCCTTCACTTCGCTTCAGACAAGGGTCTGGACTTTTTCCATAGAGAAACGATTCTTGCTGGAGGCGTGGGCTCTGCTGAGGAACAAAACCATTGGATATTTTGAACAGGAAAAGCATTCTGCTCCCTCCCCTCAGAGCCACCCCCCGTGCTCTGGTGAACTTGACAACTGCTCCGCCTCCTGAAGCAGCTTTTCTCTTGCGCTGCCGCGCTGGAAATTCTGTGTTTATATGTTAATAAAACGTTTTAATAAAATACAATAAAACCATGGATCGCTGGTCCAGCTCACCAGAAGACCAGAACATCTGATGGGACTCGGGTCAGCAACGTAAAACCCGAGTTTAATTCTCGTGACAACCTCATTTCCTTGTTCATTTCAGCGGAGGGAGAGAAAGGAGGAGGGCGCGAGCGATCACTTGACTTTTGGCCCAAAAAACAAAAGAAAACTCCAGATAAGGGATTAAGAAGGGGAAATTAATAAATTTGTGTCACATATAAAACAGTTCTGCATCGCTTTGAATGAGAACATGCCGGTGCTCGCTGACTGCGCGCTGGCAGAGCATGGGCTCTGCCGCGCGCAGAGCCCTTTTATAGGGCTCTGCGCGCTGGGACAGGTGGGGACGTGGGTTAGGGTCCAAAACTCCGCCCCTTCTGTTCTCTGATTGGTCCGAACAAAAATCTACCGGAGAAATGGTTGTTAATGAGAGAAGTCCCAGACTGTGCAGTGAAGGGAAATGAGAATTGAGCGGAGCTGTGCAGGAAGGCGAGGGCCAGGCTAGTTGTAACCACATCACACATCAGAATAAAAATCAACTGTTTAAAAACAACAACCAATACGTTTAAAAACAAACCTCCAAACGCTACCACAAGCGCATGCACCACAGGATGTGTGAACACAACACACCTGGCCACTCTCAGGAAATTGCACCCTGTCATCAATACTGACAACTTCCCTTTTCTAGAGGCTTACATCACAGGGAAATTGTGCCACCCTGTGCTGCCACCTGTTACATTATGTCTATTTTTCTGTACTTCATTGTTGTGTGTTGCCTGTTTTGTTTGTTTGTACAGCACTTTGGTTGGCCTTGTTGCTGTTTAAAGTGCTCTATAAATAAAATGGTATGGTGAAGGAGGGAGCCAACCTGTTTGCTCCAATG
The DNA here is from genome assembly GCA_038048925.1 of Garcialebias charrua. Taxonomy (NCBI): domain Eukaryota; kingdom Metazoa; phylum Chordata; class Actinopteri; order Cyprinodontiformes; family Rivulidae; genus Garcialebias; species Garcialebias charrua. The sequence goes on from JBBPBX010003536.1 coordinate 39,057, forward strand.
ACTTGATTTTAATTTATGCGATCATCAAGTCGTTGCCCGAGTTGATTAATAGCTAATAAAATGTCTTTCTTCAATGAGTTACTATCATTTTCTTCGGATGTATCTTTAGATTTTCTCGTTTTTTTTCCTGGCGTGTTCAATGGTGTCAGTTGGTCCCTGTCCCACTTAGCAGAGGAGCTAACGTCCTCCATTAGCATAGCATAGTCCTGCCCAGCTGCTTTTTCTGTTTGTCTAACCTGGAGGGATTTTACCCCAGGAGGGTTCTTAGAGCTTTTCATTTGGACACCGGGTGAGTATACTTTCGTCAGGAACATAAGTGAGTGGAGATATAACTCTCTCTCATTACATGAAAACAAATCCGGGACGGAAAGCTCAGCTCCGCATTACCTGAAGCTCTACGTCATCAAAACGATTTACTTACGGTTCTGAAAATGCATGCACACTGTAAATTGTGTAAATACACAATAATACCATGAGTACTGTGCACCAAAACAATTTACTGACTTACTTTTTGGTCGTATCTTGCCGTGTAGGGTGATCAGACGTCTCTGCGATTCATGGGCTTAACGCAAACTGCGCATGCGCACGCAATTCAGTGTTGCCAGATCTTGCGACAGAAACAAGCGAATCGATCTTTGAAAACAAGCCCAACTGGCAACCCACCCCATTGTGTAAAACAAAGGCCATTTTTAAACAGTTTAAACATACATTTATTATGGCATTACGTACATATAAACAGCAAAATTATGCTAAACACTTTGAAGAACATATCCATTCTAAAAAATAAAAATACATTTTGTATATTTAGCCTATACAAATTAATCCCGTTAAGATTAAGCCTCTGGGACTCATTTCAGACCTGAATTTTAAACTAAGAGTGATGACACCAATGGACAATGACAACAACAGACAATCATAAAGGATGCGTTCAAACTAAAAAATAAAATTAAAAAATAAACAGCAAACTCATTGTAAGCTAAGTCAACAAAAAACTTTCTTTAATCTCTATCCTGAATCATGCAGATATGTTCCTGTCTTTGATCTTATACATCTACCGTAGTGTTTTGCTAGTTTTTGATACTGTACTTTGTTAAAATAAAATAAAAATCTGTATTTCTCTCATGTTTTTTCTATTGTTTGAGGAAATTCTACCATTGCTGTTCAAGTTTGTAGCAGGTCGCTTTTGTAAATGAGTCCACGAGGCTCAATGAGATTTACATTTACCTGACTAAATAAAGGTTGAATGAATGCAATCTCTATCCTGAATCATGCTTTAAGTGTGCGCTCTTTCTCCCATTCTTTATTATATTTTTTCCCATATTTCCCCCACTTATGCTCATTTTAGCGTGGTCTTGACACTCTATCCATCCATCCATCCATCCATTGTCTTCCGCTTATCCGGGGTCGGGTCGCGGGGGTAGCAGCCTAAGTAGGGAGGCCCAGACTTCCCTCTCCCCAGCCACTTGGAGCAGCTCCTCTGGGGGAATCCCAAGGCGTTCCCAGGCCAGCCGAGAAACATAGTCCCTCCAGCGTATCCTGGGTCTTCCTCTGGGTCTCCTCCCGGTGGGACATGCCCGGAACACCTCACCAGGGAGGCGTCCAGGAGGCATCCTAACCAGATGCCCGAGCCACCTCAACTGGCTCCTCTCGATGTGGAGAAGCAGCGGCTCTACTCCGAGTCCCTCCCGGATGACTGAGCTTCTCACCCTATCTCTAAGGGAGAGTCCAGACACCCTGCGGAGAAAACTCATTTCAGCCGCTTGTATCCGAGATCTTGTTCTTTCGGTCACAACCCAAAGCTCATGACCATAGATGAGGGTGGGAACGTAGATCGATCGGTAAATTGAGAGCTTTGCCTTTTGACTCAGCTCTCTCTTCACCACGACAGACCGGTACAGCGCCCGCTTCACTGCGGACGCTGCACCTATCCGCCTATCGATCTCACGCTCCAGTTTTCCCTCATTCGTGAACAAGACCCCGAGATACTTAAACTCCTCCACTTGGGGCAGGACCTCCTCCCCGACCCGGAGAGGGCATGCTACCCTTTTCCGGCTCAAGACCATGGCCTCGGATTTGGAGGAACTGATCCTCATCCCGGCCGCATCACACTCGGCTGCAAACCGCTCCAGTGAAAGCTGTAGATCACGACCTGATGAAGCCAATAGGACCACATCATCTGCAAAAAACAGAGAAGCGATTCTAAGGCCACCAAAACGGATCCTCTCAACACCTTGGCTGCGCCTAGAAATTCTGTCCATAAAAGTTATGAACAGAATCAGTGACAAAGGGCAACCTTGGCGGAGTCCAACTCTCACCGGAAACGAGCCTGACTAACTACTCTTGACACTCTAGACAAAGAATAAAGATCAAAGAATAACAAGCCCAAACAAGCGACTGCACATTCGAAACAAGCCCCCCAAGCGACTCACCAAACTTATAAGCAATTGCAGAAAACAACAAGCCCAATGTCGCTTATAATAGGCAGACTTGGCAACTTTGGCGCACATGCGTATTAACTAAAGTCACTGGTTCTTAACCTGGGTTCGATCGAACCCCAGGGGTTCGATGAGCGGGTCTCAGGGGTTCGGTGGAGTCTCTGCCCCGGATGTAAAGACACACTTGTGTAAACACCGTTGTGACCGGTGTTGCCAAATAGAGTCCCACCCGCCCAAAGCACTCTCTATCCGCAAAAGTCAGAAGGAAAATCGTGGTGAACCGCCCAATCTGGCAACACACGATTCAGTGCAGTGATGCGGAAATATAACGCGCGCATGAAGTCAATGGCTGTACGTCGTGTGTTTACAAACTACGGTAAATATGTCGGGCAAAAAAAGAAAGTGGTTGGACATGGATTCACTTGTGTCACGGAACGGGATGGGAGTCAGCGTCCTATCTGCATGATATGCAACACGAAGTTGAGCAACTAGTCTGGCGCCGGTGTTACACCATATCCTGTGACTTATCATATATTGTGACCATAGGGGGCGGTGTTGCATTTTTGCACCGTACTTTGCCACAGTTGGCCTCCAAGAAGAAAATGCTACGCTAAAAATGTAGGCTTTAACGTAAGCTTTAGAAGAGAGCGAGAGAGAGAGATGGAGGGAGGGAGGAAGAGAGAGAGACAAGGAAAATGAAGGAAAAAGCCGAGCAAACCTACGGAAACTTGATACGTATCACATTATTACTACATAAGCCCCCCAAAAATTTTTTATCCAGGTGTCAGCAATACGCTTCCGTACAAACCGAGGTCTTTGTTGAATCAAACTTTTTCTGCTGATTCTCTCCTTCCACCAACAAATAAAAAGCAAGATCTGACCAGGAATAGCATGATCATTGTGGAAATATGAACCAAACTGTTTCTGCTGACTCTTTACTTCCTCTAAGTAAATAAAACATTTACATCTGACCACTTTGAGTATTATTAAAATATAGACGGTCACAAAATATGGTAGCACTTGTCATATATATTGTGACCACTCTGAAACTTATAGAAAAACAATAAATACTTGAACCAAACTGTTTCTGCTGACTCTTTACTTCCTCTAAGGAATAAAAATTTACATCTGGCCACTTATATCATGAGTATTATTAAAATATAGACGGTCACAAAATATGGTAGCACTTGTCATATATTGTGACCACTCTGTAACTTATAGAAAAACAATAAATACTTGAACCAAACAGTTTCTGCTGACTCTTTACTTCCTCTAAGGAATAAAAATTTACATCTGACCACTTACATCATGGGTATTATTAAAATATAGACGGTCACAATATATGGTAGCACATATTGTGACCACACTGTAACTTATAGAAAAACAATAAATACTTGAACCAAACAGTTTCTGCTGACTCTTTACTTCCTCTAAGGAATAAAAATTTACATCTGACCACTTACATCATGGGTATTATTAAAATATAGACGGTCACAATATATGGTAGCACATATTGTGACCACACTGTAACTTATAGAAAAACAATAAATACTTGAACCAAACTGTTTCTGCTGACTCTTTACTTCCTCTAAGGAATAAAAATTTACATCTGGCCACTTATATCATGAGTATTATTAAAATATAGACGGTCACAAAATATGGTAGCACTTGTCATATATTGTGACCACTCTGTAACTTATAGAAAAACAATAAATACTTGAACCAAACAGTTTCTGCTGACTCTTTACTTCCTCTAAGGAATAAAAATTTACATCTGACCACTTACATCATGGGTATTATTAAAATATAGACGGTCACAATATATGGTAGCACATATTGTGACCACACTGTAACTTATAGAAAAACAATAAATACTTGAACCAAACAGTTTCTGCTGACTCTTTACTTCCTCTAAGGAATAAAAATTTACATCTGACCACTTACATCATGGGTATTATTAAAATATAGACGGTCACAATATATGGTAGCACATGACCACACTGTAACTTATAGAAAAACAATAAATACTTGAACCAAACTGTTTCTGCTGACTCTTTACTTCCTCTAAGGAATAAAAATTTACATCTGGCCACTTACATCATGGGTATTATTAAAATATAGACGGTCACAATATATGGTAGCACATATTGTGACCACACTGTAACTTATAGAAAAACAATAAATACTTGAACCAAACTGTTTCTGCTGACTCTTTACTTCCTCTAAGGAATAAAAATTTACATCTGGCCACTTACATCATGGGTATTATTAAAATATAGACGGTCACAATACAGTATATGGTAGCACATATTGTGACCACACTAACTTATAGAAAAACAATAAATACTTGAACCAAACTGTTTCTGCTGACTCTTTACTTCCTCTAAGGAATAAAAATTTACATCTGACCACTTACATCATGGGTATTATTAAAATATAGACGGTCACAATATATGGTAGCACATATTGTGACCACACTGTAACTTATAGAAAAACAATAAATACTTGAACCAAACTGTTTCTGCTGACTCTTTACTTCCTCTAAGGAATAAAAATTTACATCTGACCACTTAAATCATGAGTATTATTGAAATATAGACGGTCACAATATATGGTAGCACATATTGTGACCACACTGTAACTTATAGAAAAACAATAAATACAATAAATACTTTGTGACATCGAAAAATACATTTAAGATATATGAAATTATAATGTAATTTAAGATATCTTAAATATAATTATCACTAGTCTGAACTAAAATCAAGATATCTTGATTGTAAGTGTCGTGAATCCGATTTTATGTTACAAGGGCTTGCCTTAAAGGGGACCACACATTCAAAATTCACTTTTTAATGTTTTTTTACTCAACTTTGGGTATTTACTTCATAAAAAAAACTGTCCTAAGGCCAAAAAAATGCATCCAGTGGTTTATTTACTCTAAGTAGATTTATTTGTCTGTGATAAAAACGATTTGTTTTTTAAATAAACTGGAAGTCAATCTCGCTTGTGATGTCCCAAGCGAGCTAGGACAACCCACCCCAACCTGAGTCCAGCCCCTCACCTAGCAACCCCTGGTTAGGCTCAACCCACTTCTGTATTAAACACATGACTGTTGTTTTTCATGATTTCATCTCATCTTTTGTTTATATGTTCTTAATTTCATGTGTACAGCACTTTGTTGCAGCTGTGGTTTTTTAAATGGCTTTATAAATAAAGTATAATTGTTATTTTTATGTTTTAGTTCAATTTTTAGTGTATTTGCGATCGCTCCCAACGCGCAGCCGGCAAAAATTAAACGAGCGGACCCCCGGCGTAGGGACCGGCGGCAACGGGACACTGCTTCTGGCGCGATGGAGCGGAGCTTCAATTGTACAGCCTCGTTGCAGCCTTGCAGCAGCCTCGCAGCAGCGAGGACCTTCTCCTTACGGATTAATTTACGGGAGACACTTGGTGAACTTTGTGTTGTCTTGACTGGAACAGCGATAACTCCCAAAATCTCCGCGTGCAACGAGCGGAGCTGGCGAACACCGGAAGAGGAACAAGCTAACATTAGCTTCGGATTCGGGTGGTCTCATGCTAAAAGGAGCAGCTCATGGCGGCGCGCTCAGACGGGTTTCGGTAAGTTATCTTAAGCTAACACTAACAGTAAGTCAAATGAGTAATAAAAAAAGAGCTAATTTTAAAACAACAACACATTACAGATACTGGCTGTTACAGAGGGCGTGAACAGATCGTTGAAGGGCGTGGACTTCAAGAAACCGGTCGTTCAAAACGAAAGTTAAAAATGGCAGAATTAAAAAGGGTATAATTGATTATCTAATAATTATTTTGTGCATTAAATTGAAGGAATAGGGTCTGGATATCCCACAGAAATACCATAAAATTTTAAAAAATACATCTGAGGTCCCCTTTAAAGGCCAACATTGACTGCGACAGGTTGCTAATCGGTTTTTCATTCAGCATCTGCAAACGGAAAAGCATTCAGAATGGAGCCACAGAAGTTTAATGAGCTGAAAAGCTATCTTCTTGAGAAGAAATTTCCACCAAATTCTGACAAATATGCTCGATTCACCATAAAAAGGAGAGCTGGAAACTTTGCCATTGTAGGTAAGTACAGTATATGACCCGTGACTAAAGAGCATCGCTATGTAAAAAAAATTCTTTTTTTTTGTGTGTGTACTGCTTAAATTTAACATTCATTTAAAAATCACCACTTCGTACTGTTCCACAGATGATGACCTGTATTACATTAGAGGAAAGGGTACATATAAGGAAACCCAGTGCAAAGTGATTTCAAGTGCAGCCGAAGCAGACAACGTCTTTCGGAGTTTGCACTGCAGTGACGTTGGTGCTCATCTTGGCCAACTCAAGACAAGGGATGCCATTTGTCAAAGATATTACTGGCCAGGGATGGCGGAAGATATTGAGAAATGGGCAAGCATTTTTTTTTACATATAAAGTTTGCAGATAATTCTTGTTTGAATCGATTGTTTTGAAAAGGCGCAGATACAATAAGACCTTTTTCCTCTTTCTGCTTCCTTTCATTTTACATTTTATTTTTATAAAACACATGTGGTTGTTGTGTATTTATTTCTATAAAATGAATATATAAATAAAACTACAACATATCACACCATTCATAAAATCCCGTTCCATACTTTTTGAGAGTGATTTCAGAAAGACACAACATTATGTTTTTAAAGACAACATAATTTATCATGTAATATTCTTACCTTTGTCTTTCATTTTAATTAGTGCCTTCATAAAGAACCAATGTTCACATGTAAGCCAGATATTTAGGCTTTGTGAATAGCAGCCAAAATATGATAATATTGGATTTATGTTTTACTTTTTTTTTTTTTTTTCCCGGTCGGACATATTACGACTATCATATTAATATTACAATTTTTGTCACTACATTTCACAGGTGTCACAATGTACAGTTTGCCAACAAAACATGGCAACCATCAAACTGGAGGCAGACTACCAACCAATCAAGGTACAATTTCCTAGTTCATTTTCTAACATTGAAAGCACCAAGCATCATGAAAAATATATGGATAAAGGAATATATGTTTTTTTATATATTTTTTATCAATACAAAAGTAGTTGAATTACAAAAATTTAAACTATTGATGTTGACTTGAGTATGATTGCTTTAATCTATGTTCATAGGTTAAGGTACCATTTCAGTTACTCGGAGTGGACCTCATCGGAAAGTTGGTGAAAACACAGAAAGGAAATCAGTACATCTGTGTAATTATCGACTATTGCACAAGGTGGGCAAATGCGTATCCCATCCCAACAAAGTCAGCTGTGGATGTGACCAACTGCATTTTAAAATTTATTTACCAGTTTGACGTTCCGAAACGCATCTTAACTGACCAAGGCAGGGAATTTGTCAACAACGTAAGTTGTTTAATTTCTTCTGATTTTCAAGATTTTATCAGTCTGTGCTAACTAACATTTGTTTTTATACTTTTTATGTAGTTTTGAGCTAATGATTTATATGTACCGTATTCTACATAGATCAACACAGAGATCTGCAAATTATTTGGGATCAAAAGAAGTCTCTGTGCTCCCTATCACCCACAAACAAATGGGCTTGTGGAGAGGCTGAACGGGACTATTCAGAGGTGTGCAAAAACTATACTATAAAAATTAGCCTCCTGGAAGCTTTTAGACAAATGTACATGCTTCATCATATTTTCTGCTAATATGCAAGAAGTGAAACGGAAACGTGGACCTCAACAATTTTCAACACAGTAGCCTGCATACTGTACTTTGTTAAGGGTTTTATGAACACTGTTTTAATATCTCATACATTTTTTTAGAACTTTATCAAAATACGTCCGGGACAAGCCAGATATGTGGGATGAGTACCTGGACCCAATCATGTTTGGATTGAGGACTAAAAAGCAACTCACGACGCAGTTCTCACCTTTCAGGCTGATGTTTGGAAGAGAAGCCAGCTATCCGTGTGATATACCAGAGCATTTTCAGGTGACTAAAGAAACACAGATGAAACTTTAATTTAATGATTTGACAAGGTATTTCTGTGCATAACATAAGTAATGGACATGTCTGCCTGCCTGGGAGGAGTCAACGAGGGACAAGCCCCCAGAAACCATCTTGGCTACAGCAAACTGGTTGGTCCACTTAAGTTGTTTACTTGGTGGGTTAACTTCAGTGTGCTTTGGACTACTCTGACTGACGAAGCCCTCTGGAGTGAGGGTGAAACGTTTCTACAAAAAAGAAACTGTCCAGATGAACTGATTGAGAATGAGCGGATTTGATACCTGGACTATTGAGAATGAACTTTCTTGTCTTGAACCACTTTGGACATGTCTGCCTGCCTGGGAGGAGTCAACGAGGGACAAGCCCCCAGAAACCATCTTGGCTACAGCAAACTGGTTGGTCCACTTAAGTTGTTTACTTGGTGGGTTAACTTCAGTGTGCTTTGGACTACTCTGACTGACGAAGCCCTCTGGAGTGAGGGTGAAACGTTTCTACAAAAAAGAAACTGTCCAGATGAACTGATTGAGAATGAGCGGATAAGTAATACTCATCAAACTCTGTTTTCAATATTACTGTTGTTTATTGTTAGGTCGACAGTTCATTTGAGATGTTCTTTGATAAGGAGGAAGTGTGCTTTGACACACACAGACATGATATCGTTATGAATGTTGTTGAAGAGAATGTTCAAAAGTCACACCAGAAAGTTAAGCAGAGGCGATCAAAAAAGAACAAATTAATCATAAAAGTTGGAGACATGGTTTGGCGCAGAAACGTCAGAAATGAACAAAGAAAAGGAGGAAAGCTTGACCCTGATTTCCTTGGTCCTTTCACAGTTGTGAAAATAGAGGACAAAAGTGTGGATCTTGTTGATCCAGATGGCAAATTAGTGCAAAAGGTCAGCATTGACCATCTGAAGCTCCACCTTCAGGAAAAACAAAGGGTACCTCGTAAACTATGTAGAGATGCTGATACTGTGCCACATCCACCTGCTGATGTGCCTACTGCACCTGCTGACGTTGTGACACCTCCACCTGCTGATACAGTGACACCTCCACCTGATGATGTGCGTCCTCCACCTGCTCATGTTGTGACACCTCCACCTGCTGATACAGTGACACCTCCACCTGATGATGTGCGTCCTCCACCTGCTCATGTTGTGACACCTCCACCTGCTGATACAGTGACACCTCCACCTGATGATGTGCGTCCTCCACCTGCTGATACTGTGACACCTCCACCTGATGTGTCTACTGCACCTGCTGACGTTGTGACACCTCCACCTGCTGATGTGCCTCCTCCACCTGATGTTGCTGTGCCATCCTTATATGAAAAGTGTATGTATCTTGTAACATGGAAGAACAACTCTGTCTTACTGAATTTTGTAAATCTATTTTACTATCAAGAAAACATGTTTGAAAAACGTTATTTATAATTTACAATTATGTTATGTACCACACAGGCTTGCAGGATGCATGGGGTGGCAAACAGGTTCATGTTTTGTTGTCAAAAATGGGTCCTTACAAACTATTTTATTGGGACATAGCCGGGACTAGCCCCAACAAACAGCTTGAAAGCGAGGTATGAGTGTAACGTTTTTTCAAATTGATCTGGAGTTACAGTATTTCAGAAGTGCACATCTTTTACAAAATCAATACTAAATATGCACTTATAAACAAACCTCTATATGTTGTCCAGGTAATTAATGCCAACATAGCTAATATAGTGAAGAAAAACAACTCTGCAGGAAAAAGCAAAGCCCTCCATATAGACACATATGAGTGGACACGGGTTTGGGAGGGAAAGTCATCAAGATTCAAGGCAAGGAATAAGATAAGCTGTACTATGTTTTGTAAATATTTGTGCATTGTATTAAACATAACATATTAACTGTACACATGATCTGCATATTTAATTCAATTATTTGCTCCTTTATTTTCAGTGTGATCCACACCAGTACCATTGCATTTTGGGTGCAGTTCATGAGCCTGGTCACTGGATACTTGCAGTATGAAACAGATATAATAAACCAGTTCTTATAGCTGGCCATATTTACTTAAGACTTCAAAATGTTTTCTCTATTCAACAGGCAATATTCCCTTCAGAGCGAAGAAGCATTGTTGTAGACCCCATGGGAAATGACAGCCGGAAAATAAAACAATGTTTATCTTCCACAAGGTATTATATAAAAATGAAAAGATACGACTTTGTTTAGAATTTTTTAATTATAGAAATAAATACAATCTTGCATATTGCTCTTATATTTACAGGGCCTTCATCAGAAGTAGAGGCATGGCAGTGTCGAGGTGGACAGCACACACAGTGCCTCACAGCCTTCAGATGGACTGTACGTCATGTGGAGTTTTCGTCCTGAAAGTATGTACAGTACTGTACATATATATTATTTCATGTCATTTAAGCGAAGGTTAATTTGGCAGGAATATTCATGACCAAATGTTACAGATGTAGTCGTTAACATGACCTGATTATTTATTGGAATTGTCACAGAGAAGTTGCTCATTTCCAGATGTGCTTAACATTTGAATGTGTTGTATTCGTATTATCAGTATGCTGAAGGACTACTAGCAGAGGAATCGTTGCTGTTTGCTAATGACAACTCTGCAGTGTGTTTGTACAGAAGACAGATTGCACTGTCACTGATCATGGAGAGTGGTATTAAGTTCTCTAATGATTTTGTCTTACCCTTTTATGCAGTTAAATATAATATTGTCATTTATCATTAGATGACCTGAGTGAGCTGTGCCATCATTGTGGGGAGAAAACAACTGGTGGAGATGAAGAGCACAAGTGGATGAAAAAATGCAGTGGAAAGAAATCAATTGCCTGGGTAATTAATACAATAGAATATTGCCCTGTGATTTTTTTACAGTAATGCTATATTTTTGAGGGGATATAGACATTACTAATGCCTAAAAAAATCCAAGTAATGAAATCAATAACACTCACATTATTAGAGATCTAGCTTTACTAGTGTGAAAGGATATCCTGCTCTACCTTTCATGTCAGAGTTTGTGCTCAGAACATCTACTTAGAGAAGGGGATGTAAATATGACTTGTTTTTTTTAAATAAAACATTATTAATGGCTTTATATAAAATGTTATGCATTGCTGTTAGATATTCAAAGACAAATTAGTTATTACACTGTGTTAAAAATAATTCTTGGCTAATACAACCTCAACATTACACTCAGTGTTTGTAAAACTGAAATACTGTCAGTTTTATGTGAGCTTACGTCAATTACGTTCAGCAGCCAACCTGACTTAGTGACATTTAATGTGTATGTTGTGTCTAAGAACAGTAACTTTCTGGTAGTTAATTAAATTCCGTAAACTGGTCAATGACACACCTTGATGCAAACATGTAAATTGCAAACACATATGTCAGTATTTAAATAGACAAATCATACATATAATGTGAAGTTATACATCCTTGTCGAAACTTTGTTGTCCAGTCAGACACAAAGCTGTAATAGATGTAATGGACAGCAGAGGTTCCCTATTCTCTGTAAAAGTCCTTTTTTTAAATTCATAATGTGTCATAAAGTTAAAGACAAAATAGTTGGGTTGGTTGAGTTATTTATTGTAGTAGTTTTCTGAAGCGTTTTCGACACATTCTTGTGAAGCTGAAGGACAACGCAATTTGCAAAAAAGATTATAATTTTGGTTTTCTTGAACATCTTTGGGCTTACTGAAAAATGAATAAATAAATAAATCCACCTCTGACCCACCAGTGCTCACATTTAGTGTACCAAAGACCTTCACCTTTACAAAAAATTACATGGCAGTCCTGTGTGCATGGGGGTGTTAACTTAATTGACACCTACCATTTTGCAGGTTGAGGCAGCAAAGGGCACTATCCATGTGCTGCTTTAAAGTTCTTTTAGCAAACCAATAAGATTAGAGTGCAGAACTTCGAAGAGTTGTGTTTAATTTTAATTATTGGTTTGATCAGCTATAGATTTGTGTGGTTGTAATGATTGGTATTTTTGATCTAGATTTTTTAACATATTCTTTGTCCTGTCGCTTCATTAAACATTGAATCTCCACTGACAGTAAGTGGTGGTACAAATAATGAATGTTTTCTTTAAATTTTCTGTTGAGCTTCCTTCTATAAAAAGTTTTTTTTAAAGTGCATTCACTGTTGAGGGCATAAAACAATGTTCATTCATTCATTCAACCTTTATTTAGTCACAAATCTGGGAGTGATAATGGATCCTTCCATGAAACTCAACAGTCATGTAAACATGATCGTCAAATCCTGTTTTTTCCAGCTGAGGCGTCTGTCTAAGCTGAAGCCCATATTATCAAAAAACAACCTGGAGACAGTAGCTATGTTTACATGGGCAAAATTCTGTGACCGGATTGAAATGTGCTCTGATTGCATAATGAGATAGCACCGTTTACATGCGCCCAATCCGTTCATGACGAGTGTTTACATGCAGCAGGCTTTTATTCTGATCAGAAGTTCTGACATGCGCAGAGTGGTACACTCCCCTTAAAAAAAAAAAACGAAGAGGAAGTTACTTTCGTAAAAACCACAGAAGAAGAAGTTACTTCCGGGACGAAAGTAAACATACGCGTCCAAAATGGACCCGCACCAGATTGTAATGACGGAGACTGAGTTTTTCTGCACTCCCTGATTGAACTACAGGTGAAGCAGCGCGTGCTTTTAGTTTTTTTATTCACAGGATGAGAGCGCTGGACGTCCTCTGTCCTCCAAGCTGTCGTGGACAACAACTGTTGGTAAGATAATAAAAACGCTGTATGCTAATAAACTTTTTGTCCTTTCTTTTTCTACCTGTCTGCGTGATACTGTCTGTATTTGTTATTAATTACTATTCTTCATCTGTTTTCCTGTTTCTGGAGCATCAGTGTCACGATGCCTGCTATGATGCCAATGTCCTGCACCACTCAGACTCTATCAAAGGGCTCATCTGTTGACAAAAGTAAGGCTAATAGTACTGTATTTACTATATTGTATTTAGTATTACTACAACGATTACAGCTAAGAAGTATCTCAAAGTAGAGATGCTTAGCTGTAAAGTTTTATTTAAAATAAAATGTTTGAACCATGTCTTTAAACAAATAGTTAAATGTTGCCAAAATGTAAGGCTAACATTTACTATATTGTATTTAATTTTACAACTATTACAGCTAAGTATATCAGAAGACATACTTAGATGTAAAGTTTTCTTTCAAATAAAATTTGTTTGAACCATAACTTTAAACAAATAAAAAGTTGAACACTAAATATTGGCATGTCCTTTTTTGCAGTCTGTGAGGAACATTGAAGCAAAGGACGTCCGTCTCTTCATTGTTGGTGATCGTGCCCGCTGTTGGACTGGCTCGTCAAAGGATACGCAAACTCTCCTCGTCTGACTCCTCAACAAGTCATTTAATGTTTACCTTGGCGCTGTCAGGTGGAGGTAGAGATGACCGGGTTTCTGAAGTCACAGTGGAGAGTTCTTCTAAAAAGATACTGTACTTATGTATTTGTGTTCACATGCAGTTAACATTTGTATAAAATTATTATCACAATAAACAACTGCAAGTAATACTAGTGAACATCTGAGCTCTTTAATGGACCAAACATTTTAACACATTCTTGTAAACAGTTGAAATTGCTTGTTTGAAACATGTTTCATTCTTAGTGCAATTTGAGGTGTATCAGAAAAACATAAAAATTAAACGTTCAAAACGTTTGTACAAAACAGACGATGTGCACAGATCACATCTTGTAATGATAACAACAAAAAAACTTCTTTGGTCATTTAAAAACTACAGTAACCTGTAATTCAGTAACTTCTTTAACAACTCATCACATACTTTCACAATTTCAATGTATGCATGTGATTTAGGACAACAAAATTGGTGACAAAATAATCGATTTTACTTCCAAAATGTATGTTTCTGTATCTGATAGAACAGCAAATGTGTTTTTATCCTGTGAGTCATGCAGAAACTCAGAGTCCTTATTAAACCACCTGACTGTATTAAGTTAGGACATCTTAATTGTACCATAAACTATCAATCCTAATAATACATTTACAGATCTGTCAGGGGACAAAGAAAAATGGTTGTGGAGAATTGAAACATTTTCAAATCAGTTTTGAGTTGTTCTAAAGCACATGTGTGAACTTCTTGGGATTCCTAAGACGTGGGACTCTTGCATCTTCTGCCACCATCACCTGCCACCATCACCTGCCACGTGCCACCATCACCTGCCACGTGCCACCATCACCTGCCACTGTCTGTTGTGTGCTGCTGCCAGCTGCCTCTTCAAAGCTGGACTCATCATCTGAAAAACAAACAAAATAAAGTTTAACTGGACCCCTGATATGTTGAAATGTGTTAGGTTAATTATCTGGTTAGTTGGAGTTTTAATGTACAATACAGTATACTGTAGTTCTATGCTAGCACTACAGCTACTCTTATTTCTTATTATAATTACATTTTTTTAACATATTTGTTGTTTCTAATTACTCCAGGTAATACAGTACAGAGGGTTAATGTGTTTTGAAGAGTCTAACTTACCAGAAAGGATGCTTTGCTCCTGGTTAGCTTCCTCTCCTCAGATTCCTCTCCTCCTCATAAGATCCACACCGCTGCCTGCTGTGTTGGAAGTGGCAGATCTCTCATCAGTTCATCAACACGTAAAATAAAAAAGTGGTGGGGTCGTAGCCACTTGTCCCGTTTTTGTTTTTAGCTTTGTAGCACTTAGCTTTAAGCTCTTCCAGCGATCTCCAGCTTCTTCCAGCTTTTCATGTACTTGTTTGAATAACTACACGTTCGGTCAAGGCGTTCGATAGTTTTGAGCTATTTTAACGTTTCCATTACAAATGTTGCATCGCTCACCGACCAGTTTTACTTCCCCACCATGCGTTAGCATCTACCCACTAGCCAGCCCAGGCGGAGAAGTAAACACGAGGGGGGAGAGGGAGGGAGGGATGAGGGTGCGCGCAGCGCACATGCGCAGTCAGGACAGTTTCCCACAGTCCGGTAAAAGGAACAGATCATGTGTTTACATGCGCACACATCGGGCTACGGATCGGCGTAAACCACCCGTTTCGAACGGATCGCAAATTAGGTCGGATCACGCCGAATACACAAAAAATAACCCGACCGGGGTGTTTACATGACGGACTTTTGATCCGTTCGGCCGTTTGATCCGATTACTTATGTCCATGTAAACATAGCTAGTGATTCACGCATTCATTACATAGGCTTGATTACTGCAATTCACTTCTGCTTGGCGTCAGTCAAGCCACCATTGCACGATTACAACTGGTTCAGAACGCAGCTGCCCGATTTTTAACCAGCACACGCAAAAGAGAGCACATTACACCAGTCTTGGCCTCCCTTCACTGGCTACCGGTTCATCTTCGAATCCAATTCAAAATTCTCATGTATGTCTACAAATCGCTGAACAGTCTCGCCCCCGCCTATCTCTCGGATCTGATACACCCATATGTCCCTCCACGTGCTTTGAGGTCAGAGGATCAGGTACTCTTAATAGTTCCAGAAACTCGCCTTAAGCGCAGGGGTGACAGGGCGTTCTCTGTAGCAGGCCCAAGACTCTGGAACGAGTTACCGCTGCTCATCAAACAGGCCCCCTCCCTCTCGGTTTTCAAATCCCGGTTAAAAACTCACTACTACTCCATTGCTTTCAATGCCAGCTGATTTGTATTGGATCGTTTTATTTATGATCTGCAATGTTTTTATGTTTTTCGTGTTGTACTTCATTGTCTGTGTTGCCTGTTGCGTGTTTGTTTGTCCAGCACTTTGGTGTGGACTTGTTCCTGTTGAAAGTGCTTTATAAATAAAATGGTATGGTATGGTATAGTCAGGTAAATCTCATTGAGCCTCGAGGGCTCATTTACAAAAGCGACTTGCTACAAACTAAAGAATGATGAACAGCAATGGTAGAATTTCCTTAAACAACAAACAACAGAAAAAAAAAACAGGAGAGAAATAGAAAGTGAAATGCAAAGTATCAAAACTAGCAAAACACCACAAGGTAGATGTATAAAATCAAAAACAAGAACATGTCTGCAATGGTTTTTGCCAGGATTCCAAAATATTCTTAAAACCATTTAGGGAGGTCAGGGCCGAGAGCTTCAAATCTTTTTGTAAGATATTCCAGGAAGCAGGAGCAGAGTAGGAGAAGGCCCTTTTTCCAAGTTCAGTCCTCACTGACGGAACACTGCAGGTAATCATGTCCTGAGAGCGCACACTGTAGCTGCACTCACGCAAAGACATGTAGGAGGAGATGTATGAGGGCAGCAGACCAAGAAGTGATTTAAAGATGAAAATGTACCAGTGGAAGAGTCTGCGTGAGGTTAATGATGTCCAGTTAACCAGTGAATACAGGGTGCAGTGGTGGGTACGATAATCACAGCCAGTTATGAATCCCATGTGAATGTGAATCCCAAAAGATGTACTTTATATTATGTATGTAAGTGAAATTACCCCATGAACACAATGGACAATTGTATTTCATTATTATTGCATTTCCTCCCACAGATCCAGTGTGATGTTTGTGACCGGTGGTATCATGGCACGTGTGTCGCAAATCCGGACCCCAGCAAAGCTTACGTCTGTGCAGCTTGCTTTGAGGAATCTTCAGTTTAATGGCCTGCCTTTTGGGCCTGCCTTTTGTTTAGCCATTTCTTCATTTTATGGTTTAAATCATAATTTTTTTCAAAGTTCTTATTAAAAGAGGGAAGTAAACGGTTCAATATTTTATTAGCATATAGCTTTCAAACTTCTGATGGTGTTAGCTGGATACTTTTATTGTTGTAAAGTGTATTGCATATAGCTAACATAATTTGTTTTTAATGATGTTTGTTGTATTAAGAAATTTCAGTAAATGCTTTGAAAACACAATTCAAGTATTACTTTTTATTTACTTAGAGGAAGTAAAGAGTCAGCAGAAACAGTTTGGTTCAAGTATTGTTTTTCTATAAGTTTCAGAGTGGTCACAATATATATGACAAGTGCTACCATATTTTGTGACCATCTATATATTAATAATACTCATGATGTAAGTGGCCAGATGTAAATTTTTATTCCTTAGAGGAAGTAAAGAGTCAGCAGAAACAGTTTGGTTCAAGTATTTATTGTTTTTCTATAAGTTACAGAGTGGTCACAATATATGACAAGTGCTACCATATTTTGTGACCGTCTATATTTTAATAATACTCATGATATAAGTGGCCAGATGTAAATTTTTATTCCTTAGAGGAAGTAAAGAGTCAGCAGAAACAGTTTGGTTCATATTTCCACAATGATCATGCTATTCCTGGTCAGATCTTGCTTTTTATTTGTTGGTGGAAGGAGAGAATCAGCAGAAAAAGTTTGATTCAACAAAGACCTCGGTTTGCTCGGCTTTTTCCTTCATTTTCCTTGTCTCTCTCTCTTCCTCCCTCCCTCCATCTCTCTCTCTCGCTCTCTTCTAAAGCTTACGTTAAAGCCTACATTTTTAGCGTAGCATTTTCTTCTTGGAGGCCAACTGTGGCAAAGTACGGTGCAAAAACGCAACACCGCCCCCTATGGTCACAATATATGATAAGTCACAGGATATGGTGTAACACCGGGTTTTGAAATAACCTCAGAGACGCTGCTCGTCCTGCAAACATTTGGAGCGGCGTGGACACACCCACGCCACGAGACAGAAGAGGGAGCGGAGGATTTTTACGCAGCACCTGCTTGTGTGCTGCTGACCGTTCTTGGATTTTATAATTGTTTTTACTGAGTTCTTTTACCTGTCATTTATTAGAAGTTTGCGCATTTGTCTTCTCTTTTGTTTAAATTATTTATTTCATTTTTTATCCTGCAGATTATTGGCGAGGTGCGTGTGGCCTGGATGGTGACGTCTCCTTTTGTGTGACTGCAGTCCCAAGCACAGACAGGTGGAGGGATTCAACCAGTGTGTGTGCGTGCGTGTGTGTGAGTTCACGGGTGTTTGTATTGATTTTAATTTAGGAGCCTCCCATCCAGGACCTGGGTAAGCCTCGCCAACTGTGCTTTTTAGTTTGTGCTTTTCTTTCTTATTCTTTTAGCTACAGACGGGCATCCCTCTGCTTTTACTTTGTTTTTAATAAATTATCATTAACTTGGAACCTTGTCTCTTGCTTATTGCAAACACACCTGCGTGTTATTTGATTTCCTGGGTGAAAGTCCCAGGTGGCGCTGTTGGTACAAATATAATAGAATGTTAATTTAAAACACCGATTGCCACACTCACTCCAGAGGGCTTCGTCAGTCAGAGTAGTCCCAAGCACACTGACCCCACCAAGTAAACAACTTAAGTGGACCAACCAGTTTGCTGTAGCCAAGATGGTTTCTGGGGGCTGTCCTGTCCCTCGTCGACTCCTCCCAGGCAGGCAGACATGTCCAAAGTGGTTCAAGACAAGAAAGTTCATTCTCAATAGTCCAGGTATCAAATCCGCTCATTCTCAATCAGTTCATCTGGACAGTTTCTTTTTAGTAGAAACGTTTCACCCTCACTCCAGAGGGCTTCGTCAGTCAGAGTAGTCCCAAGCACACTGAAGTTACCCCACCAAGTAAACAACTTAAGTGGACCAACCAGTTTGCTGTAGCCAAGATGGTTTCTGGGGGCTGTCCTGTCCCTCGTCGACTCCTCCCAGGCAGGCAGACTTGTCCAAAGTGGTTCAAGACAAGAACCACAAGACAAGGGCTGCTCGTATGTTGAAAATTCGTAAGTAGGATTACCAAAAAAATAGTTTTTTTTTGTGTAAATGAATACAGTACATGTACAGTACTGTAGAGTCAACAAGCACTTAGCCTATCCTAACACAGTTTTTAAAGATGGAGTGAGTTGAATTGTGGGAATGGAGCCTGCAGGGAGGAGGGAGACAATTCAACTCACTCCTTCATCTTTAAAAACTGTGTTAGGATAGGCTAAGTGCTTGGTGACTGTACAGTACTGTACATTTATCTATTTATTAAAAATATACTGTACAGTATATATTTATTTATTTATTTTTTATTTATAAATAGATAAATGTACAGTACAGTCACCAAGCACTTAGCCTATCCTAACACAGTTAAGGAGTCAGTTGAGTTGTCTCCCTCCTCCCCAGCAGGCTCCATTCACATAAAGGGAGCTACGTTCACTTTCACTTTATATGAAAGGGAGACAATTCAACTCATTCCTTCATCTTTAAAAACTGTGTTAGGATAGGCTAAGTGCTTGGTGACTGTACAGTACTGTACATGTATTCATTTATATAATTTTTTTATTTAATTTTTTTTATGAGATGCATATTCATAAGTCCGGAACCTCGTATGTCAGAGCGCTTGTAAGTCGGGGACCCCCTGTATATTTAATTTTGATTTTAAACTTTGCGCCGCATTTATTCATGGGAAATCCAATTACACGCGAATGCACCATCTGTGACGTAGTGTGGGGCAGAACCCTGGGCTTGTCAGTGTGCGTGTGTCTGCTGCTCGCCAGCATATTGCGTTTTGTTTTGTTTTTTAACTTGAAAAATGCAGTTACGTTGTGTCGCATTTGGGTGTTCTAATATCCTCAGTGAACAAGTGAGCCTTTTCACTTTCACAAAAGATGCAATACTTCGTCAAGAATGCAACAAAGCTGCACCCCTCGGACCCCCGCCTCGCTCCACCTGAAGGTAAGTCTCATACAGCTGCAGACCTAAATTAGATCCTGTTGTTTCTTGTTCCATCACCCAAACTATTTTCTGCTTCCCAAAATGAAGACAAATAACTCAAATCTTAACATAGATTGCTAAATTCATCGGGTTTTAAATGGTCCGCTATTAAAGGTTCAGTCTGCAGTTTCTGTAGAACTGCAGCACTTAGAAAAAATTTCAACAAGCAAAGCATTCTGATCCCTCCCCCTCAGAGCCATATATGGCTCTGCCCCCTTGTGGTCTGTTAAAATTCAAATTCAAGCTCTGTTTTTATTGGCTGATTCAAATTCAAGCTCTGTTTTTATTGGCTGATTCAAATTCAAGCTCGGTTTTTATTGGCTGGTTACAAACTTTGTTTTTATTGGCTGGAAAATGGCGGGTCACTTTTTCTTTTTAGAAATGCTTATTTACCACCTGGAGAAGCAAGGGGACAATATTTTTTTTAGTTTTTTTCAGAGATTACCTCTCTAACATCAATCTAGTGACAGAGTGAAGAAATAAGTTAAAATATATTGTTAGAAAAGTTACATATAGCAGCTTTAAAGAGACCAGAGCCCTCTGCCCCACACTACGTCACAGATGGTGCATTCACGTGTAATCGGATTTACCATGAATAAACACGGTACGAAGTTTAAAATCAATTTAAAATCAAAATTAAATATATTTATAAGTTTGTTTGCAAAAACTAACATAGTTGAATGATACAGTTAAAAAATCATGTCAGTGGGTCTTTAAACACTTCCAATGGGAATGCATCCTAGAGTGTGTGTATATTTCAGTAAGTGATTAGTCAAAACATTTGAACTTTTACACCAAACATTATATAGATATAGATATTGGGTGGTTCTGCTGGTCAAACCTGGATCAGAGGGAACTGCTTAACACTTGAGGAAGAGAAGATGTTGAACCATGGATGAGGGGGCATGTGAGTCCAGAAAGGTCTGGTCAGGTGCAGATGTTGTCCTGATGCTGCTCACTCAACAATGGAGGAGGGGGCATGTGAGTCCAGAGGCAACATGTGAGTTCAGTTCAGTTCTGGTCCTGATGTTGGATGCAGGATGATGAGGAGGGGCCTTTCAGTGATGACACAGCAGGGCAGCAGGGCAGACACCGTTCAGCAACACTGCAGGTCTGGCTGTAGAAATGAAGACAGACATGTGCAAGTTAACATTAATAAAAAAAATTTTTTTAAAATGAAACAACACAGACAAAAAATGTTATGCTTACACAAATGATACAGAAAAGAAGATGGAGCATGTCAGATCAGGTCAGGTGTCTTCCAGATGTGGCTGGAGTCAGTATGATGGAAGTGGATGCAGGAGGCTAAGGGGGGGACATCACTGCAGGTCTGGCTGTAGAAATGAAGACAGACATGTGCAAGTTAACATTAATTTAAAAAAAAATGAAACAACACAGACAAAAAAAGTTGTGCTTACGGTTATCCAAATGATGCAGAAAAGAAGATGGAGCATGTCAGATCAGGTCAGGTGTCTTCCAGATGTGGCTGGAGTCAATGTGATAGAAGTATATGTAGGAGGCTGAGGGGGGACATCACTGCAGGTCTGGCTGTAGAAATGAAGACAGACATGTGAAAGTTAACATTAATTAAAAAAATATGAAACAACACAGACAAAAAAAAAGTTGTGCTTACGGTTATCCAAATGATACAGAAAAGAAGATGGAGCATGTCAGATCAGGTCAGATGTCTTCCAGATGTGGCTGGAGTCAATGTGATGGAAGTGTATGCAGGAGGCTGAGGGGGGACATCACTGCAGGTCTGGCTGTAGAAATGAAGACAGACATGTGCAAGTTAAAGAAAACATTCTAAATTTAAAGTCACAAGAAATGTTTTTTCTATACATCTTGTTTCCCACTCCTGCCTTTTTCCCCTCTTTTTTTTAATGATGACTTATAAACCAAAGTTGAATCAAATTTCAAATTCCAAACTAGTCAACACATAGAATAACTTCAAGTTTTACTTTCCCCGCCTTTTTTCCTCTGCTAGTTTAAAAAAAGAGCTGTTAGAACAATCACTGGAAAACACTATTGTCACCCTTCTAACACATTATTTAATCAACTGAAATTATTGAAGTTTCATGACTTGGTGGATCATAATATTTTATTAGTTATGTATAGAGCTCATAAAAATGAATTGCCTGAAAATATCCAAATGCATTTTGTTAAACGTCAGAGCTGTTGTAATCTCAAGGGAATTGAAATATTTGTTAAACCAAAATATAGAACACGTTTGAAGGGTCGTTCAACCTCAATTCAAGGGATTGGATTGTGGAATGGTTTGGAGACTGAAGTAAAAAATGCAAAAACGATGATTACATTTAAGAGAATGATCAAAACTGGACTATTGCAAAATATAAATGTCCTTGGCATTAACAAATGCCTCATCACTGTAAATGAAACATGCTCACTAGGTGTCCAGATGACAAATGTGGCTGTCTTTAGACGTGTGCAATACAATGTGAGTTGCACCTGCGTTGTAATATCCTCTACTTCCTGTTTTCTGCATCATGAGCACTCCATCTACCATTTTGATGTTGCTGCATTTCTGGGAAAGCTGCTCAGTGAGTGAGGGATGCGTTGGTACAGGACATTTAATTTCTAGCAGCACATCTGAGTCAATAGGCGTGTTTCCATCAAGGTTTCTAGGTGCGCATTATGAAGCATCGCATCAGAAAAGCTAAATGGAAACGGCATAATTCGAGTTAACTTCCTCTAAGTCGCTCTAAAGTTTATACGCTCGCTTGAGGTAGTTTTTGGGGAGTCGATTCAGAGCTGAGTCGGCTAAACGACAGATGGAAACAGATTAGCCGACTCAGTTCTGCCGCAGCGAACATTCACGTCACGTGACTGATCAGCTGTTTCCGCTCCGGACAACATGTAACATCGCTAAAACTAGTTGGCATGACAGAATAAATACAACTTGCCCGATAGCAACACATACCTGAAATATTCTCTCCATTTTGCCGAGATGTCTGTTTTCAAACGCTACTTCCTGTTTACTGTGGAAGTGCGTAACGCTGACGTCTGACGTATGGCGCTGACGTGTGACGTAATGACGCTGACGTCTGACGTAGAGACGCTTTGCGTGGCATTGCAGATGCGCTTCAAGCCAGTTAATGGAAACACTTCTGATCCTCATAATTTTAATTTACATTTTAGCGAAATTTTCTAAAATTCGCTCAAAAATCGAATTTAAATTGGATGGAAACATAGCTAGTGACTCCATCAGGACTAGCAGAGAGCCATGGCTCCTCGATGCTGATAACAGTACCCATGTGACAGATGTTCACGCCCTGTTCTTTCAGCTGATCACAATCTCTGATCTCATTTTCCTTACCATAATTTGTGTCAAAATTACCACAAAAGGAGGGATACAGGTGCTCAGATAAAAACTTGTCATTTTTTGTGGTAGCACGAACTGGAACTTTTTTTGCAGTGCTTGCTGTAAGTCTGATTTTTCTACAGTTGTGCCACAAATCGGATGCACTTTGTTCTTTTGTTTCTTCTTTGTTTTGTTAAAAACAATTGTACAATTTTTTTTCATAAGCCTCCTTTAATTGAAATTCAATTTTTTTCTCATTACAGCTTTTCACTTGTGCGAGACTGTGCGATTTGGAAGTTTTCCACACACTAAAAAAGGCTGGGTTATTTCAACTGCTGGGTTATGAAATGGTTAACTCAATATGAGTTATTTTTATGGGAATTGGGTTATTTTTATGGGAGCTGGGTTGTTTTTGTGCAACTCATGCGCTGGGTCAAACTCTTACTCAAAATTCATCAACCCAACATGCATCGGTTGACCCAGCACCTGGGTTTTTTTCTGCTTGGAACGTCATCACGTTGACAAGACGTGCTCCTCCTCCACCAAACCGCGCCCGCCACCCCAGTCCCAGATTTTCCAAATGGCAGCGCGCTGAAAGAAGCTAAAAATATATTGAGCCGGTTTTCAGAGCAGTGACGGACCACAACAACAGCCGGAGTGGCTCAAAGCACTGGGACTAGAGCTAAACCAGCTCCAAAAAATGGAGGGGATCGCGCTCTACCGCCACCGGCTAATTAGTTAGCTGCCGCTAACTGTAGACTTGACTCTTCACAAACTTCTTCTGCAGACGGTGAGTGCTTTGTGTATTTAGTCAGATATTGATTGTAATTTATGGGACACATGTTTCGCTTGACAAACTGTACCTTTTATTTATAAAGTTTGTACCGATGTCGATGTGTCCTTTGCGCATGTTCGTTTCCGATGCTAACTAGTTGGCAGCTAGCGGCTATCGCTGGTTAGCGATCGAGGCTAAAAACAACAGCCCCAGCTCTACATTTATTGTAATTAGTAATTAATTTTAATCATATTCGAGGCTAATCGTTGTTTTTCTGGTCAGAGTCACCTTTGACAAGTGACCAGCTGAGCTCCCGGACCGTTTCTCCACCTTCTAACCTATCGGTACCAGCTCCCCAGCTATCCGGATCGAAGCAGCCAGGAGCTGTGCAGATATAGGAGAGCTGCTCCCGTAGCTCCTCCAGTTACATTCGGACTTTAAAGTAGTTTTTTAGGTGGTTGTGTGTTTTTTTAATGTATTCATATACTGTCTGACTTTTATTTTATGAAATAAAGACAGTAGCGGCATTGCTGTTTGTTTCTCATTGAGTTAAATCCATAAGGAAAAATCTACATATTTACTCACACTCCTAGACATAAAGTGTGCGGTAACTGTAAGTTTATTTATTAGAAAATCATTTTGTTTTTGTTTTACTGTATTAATGAGCAATAGTTTGGTGTAGCAGGGTATATTATTTACAGACTAAATATCCGATTTTTTATGTCAACAGTTAGCTTTAGCACAGAATGAACAACGATAGCTTCAATGCTGCTAGTTTAATTAAACCACCCACTTTTAAAAGATGTTACCTCTCCGTACTGAGCTGAGAGGAGCCAGACTCAGTAGTGGAAAAAGGCCTATTCCACTTAATCTGTTATTATTTTAAAAGACAGATGTAGTTTCCTCCTTATTCAGTTTAAGTATTGTGACAGGAAATCCCCGTGACTACAAATTCATCTTCAGCTGTTGAGTCTGATTATAGAAGGGTGAATGAATAAAGGAGGCCCAATAATAGGATAGATGTATGTACTGTTTAGCAAAGTTATGTTCACAAGTACCCATTTTATAAACTCTGTTTTATCACTTGTTACTTATAATCTCTCCATCTAGAAATAAGTAGGTAGGTTTGTATGAGTACTTTGAAGTTTAAAGATATAAATACCATATATACTGTATATATTTTTTATTATGCACACAAACTGCAATAACGAACGTGCGACGCAAATGCTGCGAGACAATCATTATGATTTGGGATGGCTCCAGGTTGGCACCTCTGTTTTTAGCAGTGTTATATTTTTTTCCTTCAACTCGCTTAATAGTTCTCCTGTGTGTGCGTGCATGCACATGCCATGGTGGTCGTGTGTGGTGCATGCTATGTGTTGCTCGAGGGCTGTATATTGAGCAGAGTGTCAATTCTTGAGGACAGACGTACAGTCAAATGCTCTAATTGTAGCACAAGCTGTCAATCAAAACATGCTTCATCTCTATTCATCAATGACTATGATTTCTTGACAGGACATGTGGTACGCTCAAGGACGGTATCACCGGCCAGCCACTGGATTCCTGGAGGAAAGACTGCGTAACGTCAGGAAGAGGCTGAGATCAACCAGCAGGTCATGGAGCATGGCACAGACATCGCTTCAAACGCAACATGATGGTGCTCCTGCTAGAGCTCTCATACCAGGTAAATATGAAACTTTAAAAAATAATTGAAGAAATTTTTTTATTGTAGACCAACAACATTCTTATTTTTTACAGAATGTAACATATCAGATGAACGTGCATCAAAGCTTAAAGAATGGTTGAGAAACAACTCTCAGCCTGGTAGAGATCAATATGCAGGAAACAGCAATCTACAGGGCCAAGTGCATTAGGGACAACAGTTGGACCATTGATCAGATCCTCCAAGAGTTCCCTCACCTTATGACCAAAGGCATGGTACGTTTAGGAAAATGGCATCTTACATATGATGATGATTCATTGTTTGTAAAGTGTTATTAGTGTACTACATTGAAATGGTTTTCATAAATGTGTTTTCCATTTTTTCTATAGATTGCACAGGACTTTCTTCTCCTGCATGGGGATGCTGCATCAAAGTTGTTTGAAAACTGGCTACCCTTTTATGCTAAGAAGATCCTACACCTGGCAAGACAGGAAGGGAAGCTGACATTGCCCCTGGATGGTTTAACAACAGGTAATATTCTTGTTTATAAACCTAAACCTTGCAAATGTCAATGTTGGCTTGTGTTAATGTAAGGTTTCCCCATTGAAGCCAGTATCCTTCACTAGGCTATGCATGTGTTTTTATTATGAAAATTTAAACATAAATGGTTTGGTTTGATTTAGGACAGATGGGGTTACCTCCCGTTTCCCACCATTTGAAGCAGACTCCTACTGGCCAGGTCTTGTTCCACACCAAGCCTGGTCTCTCTTCTTCTATTCTGATAAGGTTTGAGCTTAAAGTAGTTTCTAAAGGCGGTCAGCTGACAGTTCAAATCACGGCAAGCGCCCACTGTGGTTACGGTGTCTTTGTGGCTCTGGCACATGCACATCACTTTGACAGATTCTTTTGGGTTCTTCCTCTGCTTCTCAGGTAATGTCCCCCAGTGGACACACTCTTCCTCTGAGAGCCCTGCTTAAACATCTCTGCCAGCTTCTAGCTCACTAATAGTGGGATGAATTAAACTGCAATTTAACCATCTGCAGGGTGGGAATTGGCTGCATGCAGCAGCACATGTTTTACGTTGGATACTAAATAGAATCACAGGAATACCATTCCACACCATATTAATTAGGGCTAGGTATCATGGCCGATTCTAAATTCAGTTTTGAATCACAAGGTTCTGAATCGATTAATCACAATTTGATTCAATTTGAATTCTGCTCTTAAATAATGAAAACGATTCAACTTTGTTGTAAAATGCAAAGGTGGGCGCCAAACCGCTTGGGAGCGCTATTGCGCTAATCCGCTTATAGCGTACCTAAACAATTTATCAGCGTTACAGCGGTTTGACTAACTTTTATAATTCATAAGCGGATTTGCGCTATTTTTATTTAAAATGCAGTACCGTTAATAACTAATTATCTATCAGTAAAAACGAAAAAACTTATTTACAGGCCCGGACGACTGCTAACAGACCATATCCTGTCAGCGCCGGATGTGGTCCGTGACAAAAAAGCGTCCCCTCAGTCTCTTTGCTAGAGCGAGCGCTCTCAGTTAGCAGCCAGTGTGTTACTCTGCAGCCTTATTGCTTGTTTTCGAAGAGTCAGACGAAGAGTTTTTAACATGGAGGGTGAACTTATGGATGTTTCTCAGCGGCCTACGCGACGCGTCTGGATTTTAAAAAGTATTTCGCCATTTGCCCTCTTCAAAATGGCGGCCGCGACGGCCACAGAAGATAAGGACTTTCCATGAAAACACGGTAAAAACAATTATTTCTTTGCTGAGAAAAATATATTTCTTAGCTGACTTTATAGCACAAGGTTTTTCTGAGCTTAACCGGTTCAAATGGTCAAATCTGCTGGATTTAAAAAAGTATTTCGCCATTTGCCCTCTTCAAAATGGCGGCCGCGACGGCCACAGAAGATAAGGACTTTCCATGAAAACACGGTAAAAACAATTATTTCTTTGCTGAGAAAAAATATATTTCTTAGCCGACTTTATAGCACAAGGTTTTTCTGAGCTTAACCGGTTCAAATGGTCAAATCTGCTGGATTTAAAAAAGTATTGCGCATTTGCCCTCTTCAAAATGGCGGTTAGCGTGTTAGCATTAGCGTCCGCTAGCATTGCTAATACATAAGTGCTTTTGAAATTGCGGACCTAAATAAATCAATAAGTGCTTTAGAAATAGCGGAACTAATTTTTGGATTAGCGTTGCCCAACACTGGTAAAATGCAATATCACTTTATTTTTTTCTCTTCACCATAAACAACAGGTTTTCAGGGTAAATTTGTAAATTTAACAGTTTAATCTTGAAACAAAACTGTCACAAGTTTCAAAGGTTTCAAATTATAAAGGAATGGTTTTTCCAAGATGGCGGCGTAGTGAGCAGTCGGCTTCGTTGGGCTGCGCACCATATGTTTCATAGTTGGGCAGAATACAATGCAAACAAGACTTAAATGTGATTATCCGACCATCGACAAGCCTTCTCTGACTTATTCCAGCACAATGCTGCCTAGAACCGCGAAGAAAAACAACAAGGCCGACGACGTAGAGTCTCAACTGGCTAACGCAGGTAACATGGCTAACACGGAGCTAGCTGCGGGGCTACCAGTTGCTAGCGGGACCGTCACACTCGACCCGGCTCTCCGACAAGTCATTGAAGAAATTACCGGGAATATTTCGGCAGTTATCTCCCAAAAAGTAGACATTTTGGCTGAACTGCTTAAGAACCAGGCCACGGAGATAAAGGAGTTGGGCCGACGCACTACAGATATGGAAGAGAGGATTGTAGCTCAGGAGGAAGGCCTAGACCAGGCTACAACTCGCATAAAAAAGCTGGAAAAAGAGACTCTTATGATGGCGCAACGACTTGAGGACACGGAAAACGGAGGCAGGAGAAAGAACATTCGGGTGCTTGGTTTGAAAGAAGGCATAGAGCAGGGGTCACCAACGTGGTGCCCGCGGGCACCCAGGTGCCCCCAAGGACCATTTGAGGTGCCCCCAGACCTGTTCTAAAAATAGCACAACTCACTACTAAGCTGCATTTAAAATTTCATTTTATTCAGTTGTTATTCTTTTTTGTATTTATATATATTTTAAAGCTCCACTGACATCATCTTTTAACTTTCCATAAAATGGCACAACATATATATATATTAAGATTGACCCCTGATCGTTTCTGCTAAAACAATGTTAAATTAATTAGAATTCCTCTCGAAAATAGTTTAAAATTAGCGCCATTTTTTTAACACGATAAATAGGGATTTCCCCGTCGCAGGATGATGACATCATAACAAGACACGTCTCTACTGCGCACCTTGAAAACAATGGAGGAGCTACAAACTCGATCCGTCCAATTTAGCCATTTAAAAGTTAATATTTCAGCGGATTGTCTTCAGAGAAGCCAAAGTTATTTCCAGTAAACAGCAGGTTATAATGTTTTTCAGCTCCTGCTGGTTTTTGGAGACTTCCACTTCATGAGGTGAGCTGCTGTGTGGAGTTACATGAGCTGCATGTGGACGAGGCAGAAGAATTCTACAACATGTACATCATCTCCACAGCACTGAAATGGTAATATATTAGTTAATGTTTCTAATAATTATTCAACATTATTAGTTATTAGTTTGTGTACAAAACAATTTGCACAGGCTCCTGCAGCTGTTGATTATTTTGCTTCAATTTGTCAGCTTTGTTATTTAATCCAGTCAACATGTTTACAATATTTCATATTTATTTTTCTATTTAATTTGGACATCACTTGGTGTTATAGTGGTGTATCATTAAAATGATGGAAATACTGTACATGACATTAGTTTGACCCATTGTCTTAATATACAGTATACTGCATATAATATATACTGTGTGTGTCTGTGTGTTTTATCATCAATTCACAGAAATATCTTCACCTGAAGAGTGGACACAGGTGGCGGTTCTGTGAAGAAGCTGGAAGCACCTGTTGTGAGGCTGAGGAGTTCTGGCGTGGGTCACGGCCAAACAGTGACTCTGAGTTTACTGGCCTGTTGTTTTGTGTACTTGAATAAAGCGTTGGCTGAAGCAGAACGTCTGGTGCTTGAGTGACCGCGACAACGTTACACCAGAAATACTACAGAAATACTACAACTTGCCAGAGCATTGACATGAAAATGAATCAATGAAAATATAAATTTAATATTTTTTCTGACAGTTCAAATGAACATATTGTTTGAAAAAAAAAGGATAACAATGAACCAAGTGTTTATGTAGTTATGTGTAAATAAAGTTACAGTAGTACACTATATTATCTGTTAGTGTTGAGTTATTCTTTGTGAGAATATTTGTGTATCTGTTTTAATTTCATTCGTTCATCTACAACTCACAGAAAGTACTTTAGTAAAAACAAAATTGGTGAATGTTAAAAAAACATTTTATTAAAGTAAAACCATCCCATATTATCAAATATATGAAAACCTATGGGGAAACATTAATATGAACAGATTATCAAAAAAAATTGAGTTTAAAAAATATCAGCAAGTGGTGTTTGACTTCATCAGCTCCTTAAAAATGACACTTTACAGCTGTAAATCTGCAAAATCAGAACTTCTTCAGACTCCAACACCCTCCTCGTCCACCCTCCTTGATGTCCAGGTGTTGTAGGTCTGGATGCAGAGGACATCTGTCTAGTTTCTCTTCAAGGTTTGTTCTCCACCACCTGGGTCCACTCTTCAGGTGAAGATATTTCTGTGAATTGATGATAAAACACACAGACACACACAGTATATATTATATGCAGTATACTGTATATTAAGACAATGGGTCAAACTAATGTCATGTACAGTATTTCCATCATTTTAATGATACACCACTATAACACCAAGTGATGTCCAAATTAAATAGAAAAATAAATATGAAATATTGTAAACATGTTGACTGGATTAAATAACAAAGCTGACAAATTGAAGCAAAATAATCAACAGCTGCAGGAGCCTGTGCAAATTGTTTTGTACACAAACTAATAACTAATAATGTTGAATAATTATTAGAAACATTAACTAATATATTACCATTTCAGTGCTGTGGAGATGATGTACATGTTGTAGAATTCTTCTGCCTCGTCCACATGCAGCTCATGTAACTCCACACAGCAGCTCACCTCATGAAGTGGAAGTCTCCAAAAACCAGCAGGAGCTGAAAAACATTATAACCTGCTGTTTACTGGAAATAACTTTGGCTTCTCTGAAGACAATCCGCTGAAATATTAACTTTTAAATGGCTAAATTGGACGGATCGAGTTTGTAGCTCCTCCATTGTTTTCAAGGTGCGCAGTAGAGACGTGTCTTGTTATGATGTCATCATCCTGCGACGGGGAAATCCCTATTTATCGTGTTAAAAAAATGGCGCTAATTTTAAACTATTTTCGAGAGGAATTCTAATTAATTTAACATTGTTTTAGCAGAAACGATCAGGGGTCAATCTTAATATATATATATATGTTATGCCATTTTATGGAAAGTTAAAAGATGATGTCAGTGGAGCTTTAAAATGTCTACAGTATGTTAAAAACATGTTCTTAAAAATATGTTTATTATAAATTTTTTTCAATTTACGCTTTGTTATTTCTGAAGAGTTCATGAAACTGGTGCCCTTCGTATGACTCCGTACCCATGAAGTAGCTCTCAGTTTCAAAAAGGTTGGTGACCCCTGGCATAGAGGCTGGCCCTGGAGCTTTAAAATTCTTTGAAAAATGGCTGCCTGAGTTTCTGCATATCGAGACCAAGAGCGGTCGGATCAAGTTGGAGGGGGCGTACCGCACACAGGCTTTACAACCTGGACCTTCACAGAGACCAAGACCTGTGCTGATCATGTTTCACAACTACTGGGACAAACAGCAAGTACTTGAAGCCACACGGCGTGCGGGGAGCGGAGACCAGCCCCTGATGTACCAGAACTCAAGGATAATGTTCTTCCAGGATTTCTCTGCAGACACCGTGCGCAGACGGAAGGAATTTGACGCGGTGAAGCGACGGATGAAGGAGGCAGACATCCAATACTCCCTTCTATACCCGGCCAGGCTGAGGATTATACGCGATGGGAAAGTAAAGATTTTTATTTCTCCAGATAAAGCAATGGAATTTATGGACAGTTTGGGCTGACTAGCTGTCAGCTTAAAGTAAGGAAGTAAACGCTCTGGACCAGACGGTGTCAGGGGCCTGATATCTGAACGCTTCATAAATCACAACGACGTGAGTAACTATGATTATGATCTATTTTGATTTGCTCTGCTCAGCTATATATATATATTTTTTATTATATGAACTTTAGTGGTGCGCAGTAACAATGGAGAGGTGATGGACTCTCGCTTTTGGGTTTGTTTACCTGTGTGTGTTATCAGGGCGATGATGTACACTTGTTTGGTTAAAAAAAGATGGCCCCCTGTTTTCTTTTTAGGGGGGAAGCGTGCCTGGAAAGCCAATTTTTTATTTTTGTTTTTATCTGTTGGTTTTGGTTGTTTTTTTTCTTCAGCTCAGCATATTTCAGTACCCATATGTAACTTTCTTTTTTTTCTTCTTTTCTTTTTTGGATGGTATTACAGTATAACTTTAGATTATAAATGTTAAAAATATGCACATGGAACATTAAGGGAAGCCATTCACCAATTAAAAGAAAAAAGGTCCTCTTAGCTCTTAAAAAGGAAAATGTAGACATTGTCCTACTGCAGGAGACACATTTAAATGATTGTGAACATTTAAAATTGCAACAATGTGGTTTTGAACATGTTTTTTTTTCCTCCTTTACTAGTAAAAGTAGAGGAGTTGCAATTCTTATTAAAAAATCTGTGCCCTTTAAAGTCATAGAATGTATTAGAGACACAAATGGAAGATATGTACTTCTTAGGGCAATGATAAATGGGGATGAATTTGCCATATTGAATGTTTATTTTCCACCAGGACATCCTATTAATTTTTTAACAGAAATAATGGCAAAACTTGTAGGTTTTTCTCTTGAAAATGTTATTGCAGCAGGTGACTTCAACTGTCTTAAAAATCCATTGATTGACAAGCTCCCCATTAGCCATCTTCCCACTTCAGGGAAATCAAAACAGATTTTTGATCTTTTTGAAGAGGTGGGGTTTGTGGATGTATGGAGAAAACTTCATCCTGCTGGAAAAGAATTTACTTTTTATTCCAACCCCCACAAATGCCACACACGTATTGATTATTTTTTTCTCCCTAAAATTATTTTAAGTCAAGTTGCTTCATGTAAAATAGGACACATTGTTATTTCTGACCATGCTACAGTATACTTAAATTATATTGTTAAAAACGTTAAGAGTCCAATCCTATAACTGGAGATTAAATCCCTTAATTTTAAAGGATGGAAAATTTACAGAATACTTTAGAACAGAATTCAAACATTTCATTGCTATTAATTCCCCTCTGCTAGCAGCCCCTCTTTGCTCTGGGACACAGCTAAGGCATTTAGTAGAGGAATAATAATATCATATATGTGCAGCAAAAAACGAAGAAATGCAGAACAACAAAAAATACTAGAAAGGAAACTTCAACTTGCGGAGGAAGAATATGTAAAAAAAACCTTTAAAGTCTAAATTGGGGGAGCTCAATGCCATCCGGTGCTCGCTGAATACATTACTGACGCAGAAAGCAGAATGCTACAGACAAAATCAAATTTGCTAAACAAAGACTGTTTGAATATGGGGACAAGCCAGGTAAATACCTTTCCTATCTCACAAAAAAACGGAGGTCCACCCAGGCAATTGCTTCAATTTCTGACCGGAGGGGTTCTTGTCTAACAGATCCAGAGAAAATAAATGCAGCTTTCTATGAATTTTACAAAAATCTATACCAATCTGAACAATGTGAGAATTTTCAATCTTTAATAGAAACGTTTTTTTTTTTTTAAATTAAGTTACCTAACCTGACAGAAAGCAAAAAGAGAGACCTAAATGCAGAAATTTCGGAAGCAGAGGTGGAGAGACGAGCCATCAGATCACTTCAGGGAGGGAAGGCACCAGGCCCGGATGGGCTTACCTCAGAATTTTATAAAACATTTACTGATTTGCTATCAAAGCCTTATTTATCTATGTTGAATGATTCTTTAGGTATCGGTACCCTCCCCCCTTCACTTTGGGAAGCTAATATATCCTTAATTCTTAAGAAGTCTAAACCTCCAGAAAATTGTGACTCCTATAGACCCATCTCATTACTCAATGTAGATTTAGAAATACTTTCCAAAATTTTAGCAATGCGTCTGGAAAACATGTTACCTTTACCCCAAAAATACATTGCATGCGGTTCCGGTCCGCTCCGGTCCGCAGGTCCCAGCTGAGCGACTCCAGTTTCCACTGCCTCCGCTCAGCTCAGGTCCGCCTGGATGCGCCGCTCCGAGACGCATGCGCGGGAATTGCGAGATCGCGCGATAAATCAAGTGATAAATAATGAAGTCAGAACAAAACAATTCATTCGGTGGAAGAAGGAGAACAACAGTAAAGGCTGCCTTGATCTTCTCTCGTAAATAAGCGACAGGACATGGTTTGAGCAACAGGAAGTGATGTTTACATTTCAGAATAAAATACTTTTTTATTTATTTATTTCTTGTATTGCGTTATTAGGTGTAGTCATAGTCATAAATATAATAGTTTAGTCATAGAATAGTCATAAATGATAGTTTGACAGCATTTTTGTACAAATAAATCCGTATAGAGCTAGGATTAGTCCGCCCGTGGTGATTTTATTTTGTAAATACGGAAGTTGTGCTCGTTCCTTTTCCTGTTGGTGCGACGTAATCTTCAAAAGTTGACTCCGGCACATCTCCGTCGTCCGGCAGAAATAGAAAAATTTCTAATTTTGACGGACTGCTGTCCGCTCGCCGCAGCTCGCCTCCGCCGTGCGGAGCCAGTGTAAACTCTCTCATTTATTAGAATGGGTGCGTATTTGCTACGGAGGTCGGACCGGAGCGGGGCGGAGCCGGAACGCGTGCAGTGTATTTTTGGCGTTATTGGTAGGGATAGACCAAACAGGTTTTATTAAGGGTCGTAATTCCTGTAATAATCTCAGACGTGTTTTGAATGTTATTCAGATGTGCCAGCAGCGGGCGATGGATGGTCTTGTGATCTCATTAGATGCAGAGAAGGCGTTCGATCGCGTGGAATGGCCATATCTTTTTCATACTCTGCATCAATTTGGATTGGGTTCCAATTTTATTAATTGGATTAAAGTCCTCTACAGCTGTCCCCTAGCTGCAGTTATTACAAATGGGCTTAGGTCCAGAAACTTTGAAGTGGCAAGGGAGAACAGGCAAGGCTGTCCTCTTTCACCTCTTTTATTTACTCTTGCAATTGAACCACTAGCTGAAGCAATTCGTAGCGACCCTACCATACTCGGTATCAATACTGATAAGGGAACCCATAAAACATATTTATATGCCGACAACGTTCTGTTATTTATCTCCAGACCTTCCACCTCGGTTGGAAGAGTCATTACAATTATTAATCAGTTTGGTTCATTTTCGGGATATAAAATAAATTTCTCTAAGTCCGAGGCCATGCCTCTGGGTAAACAACTTCATATACCTAATTCCCCCTTTAAGTGGTCTCCTGCAGGATTTAAATATCTTGGTATATTTATAACACCTTCTTTTGATCAGATGTTTAAAACAAACTTTATCCCACTATTTACACAAATTAAACTAGACCTTGAACGCTGGAACCATCTTCCTCTATCTTGGATGGGCAGAATTTCGCTCCTTAAGATGAACGTTCTCCCTCGCTTATTATACCCAATTAGGATGATACCCGTTTTATTTACTCAGAAGTGGATTCAAAAACTAAAAAGTTGGTTTACTTCCTTTATATGGGCCAAAAGAAGAGCATTTATAAAAATGTCAACACTGCAGTTACCAAGAGACAAGGGAGGCTTAGCTTTTCCGGATATTAAAAAATATCAGTTGAGCTCTCTTATATTATATGTCCAGAAATGGATATCTGAGAATCCATCCACAGTGTGGCTTGACATAGAAACCTCATTATGTGACTGTCCTCTTAAAAGTCTAATTTTTGTCAAAACTATGAAAACAGTACATAAATGTTGTAATAATCCAATTACTGTGAATACAGTTAGGGCTTGGAGGGCGGTTCAACATATCGAGGGAAGAACTGGGAAAACATCACCACTTATACCCTTTATTCAGAATCCTGATTTTCTTCCTGGTATGTTAGATGCAGGCTTTGGAGAATGGGGAGCTAAGGGTATTTCCTCTCTTGGTTGCCTTTTCAAGGAAGGGGTGTTTATGTCTTTTAATCAAGTTATGGAAGTGTTTGGAATAGCGAAAAATAACCTCTTTCGTTTTTTTCAGTTAAGAGATTTTGTTAAAAAAGAAACAACATTATTCAGGGACATTGAAGTTTCGAGCATTGAAAATTTGTTTTTTGGAACTCGTGAAGTGTCACTTAGTATGTGCTATAAAACACTGAAATGTGATAAGAGTCACTTATCCACTTTGGCTCAGGCCTGGGGAGAGGAACTGAACGTCGAGATCACTGATGAAACATGGAGTAATATTTGGAATTCTGCCGGGAAAATCTCCATTTGTAATCGTTCTTGGGCATTACAACTTAAATTATTACATAGAGCTCATTTGGCTCCAAATCGAGTGTCTAAGTTTAAACCAGGATCCTCGTCATTGTGTCCTAAATGTAAAATACACGAAGGCAGCCTTACACACTGTCTTTGGTCATGTCCCAGGATCCAGATATACTGGAAATCTATTTTGATTGAGATAAAGAAAATTATCAAAATCGATATCGATCTCGACCCAGTCTCTCTTCTCCTTGGTCTACCAAATAAACATGTTAAAAATTCCAACAAAAGTAAGTTGTATAATGTTCTAACTTACTGTGCTCGCAAAAATATTTTGTTACAATGGATTTCTGATAAGCCCCCTGCCATTTCTGGATGGAAAAAACTCATTTTGGAATATATTCCGCTTGACTTTCTAACATGCCTTACTCATTCCAAGACTGACATTTTCAGACGTATATGGAAGCCCTTCTTGGATTACTCTGAGGGACACGTGTCTACCATCTTAGCTGAAGCATTCAAAGATGTTTAGAGCTGGACTTTCTTGTAATTGAAGCATGCATTTCCCTTATTATATTTTACTGCAATGCTGAGCTTTTTGTCTTGTTTTGTTGTTGTTTTGTTTTGTTTGTATGTGTGTCTTTTCTTTTGTCTTTTTCTTTGTGAAAAAAATCAAATAAATATATCTATAAAAAAAAAGAAAACGGCATTGATAACAAATTGATTTTAATTTAAATACTTTAATCCGTTAGTCATTATTACATTTAAAATTATAATTCGACTTCAAACAGAACCTATTGTCAAGACCAATTGTGGTGCGTGACTTTTTCAAACTCTAAATATTTTCTAACTAACGAAATATGAAGTTATTAGTGGAGAAATTCTGTCTGGATGACAGCAGACTGACGCTCGTAAAATATACGACAGGTCGGGACCACTCGTAAATTTTGTTCGTATCTGAAAAAAATCTTAGGATACGAAAACATTGTTGAATGCCACAAAAGATCCTAAATCACTCGTACGCAGAGTTTAAGAACAAATCTGTGCGTACCAACGGTTCGTGCATGAGGCCCAATAAGATTTACCTGACTAAATAAAGGTTGAATGAATGAATGAATTGCCTTATTTTTTATAAAAAGTATTTATGTTTAATGAACTCAAGACTATTTTATGTTTCATAAAAACAAGTACTGTATTTATGTTTAATGAAGTCAAGAAAGACCATTTTATATGAAATATTTTTTAATAAAAGCCTTCCCTGGTGACCCTGCATGATGCTTGGCCTGTTGATGGACAAATATTGAAATATTAAAAACTTCAGCCCAACATGTTTTCTGAAAATTCACCTTTTCTAAAACGAACAAGAGTAACAAATGTCATTACAGTGTATGTGTGTGTGTGTGTGTGTGCGCAGGTTTGTCCACTCTTCAGGTCATCCTGGACACTGCAGCAGAGAAAAAGTGGGTTGTAACAGCAATAAACGTGGGAGACCTGAAGGATGAGAGGAAGGATGAAGCGTACCGCTCCCTCTTCCAGGTACTGCTGTCCTCATACATGTCCTGCTGTTGGTCTTTCATGGACAACCTGAAAATGACAAGTTCTCGTACAAAACATGGAACTGTCCTTAAAACGAGGTGGTTCTTGTTTTCTTGGCAGGCTGCTTAAAAACTGTTCAAATCCAGATGAGAATTCGTTCATTCAGCCTTTATTCCTCATACATGTGCTACTGTACATGTTCTACTGCCCTCATACATGTCCTACAGTCCTCATACATGTTTTACTGTCCTCATACATGCCCTGCTTTCCTCATACATGTGCTACTGTCCTCATACATGCCCTGCTGTCCTCATACATGTGCTACTGTCTTCATAAATGTGCTACTGTCCTCATACATGTGCTACTGTCCTCATACATGTGCTACTGTCCTCATACATGCCCTGCTGTCCTCATACATGTGCTACTGTCTTCATAAATGTTCTACTGTCCTCATACATGTGCTACTGTCCTCATACATGTTCTACTGCCCTCATACATATCCTGCTGTCTTCATACATGTGCTACTGTCCTCATACATGTCCTACTGTCCTCATACATGCCCTACTGTCCTCATACATGTGCTACTGTCTTCATAAATGTTCTACTGTCCTCATACATGTGCTACTGTCTTCATACATGTGCTACTGTCCTCATACATGTCCTGCTGTCCTCATAGATGTCCTGCTGTCCTCATACATGCCCTGCTGTCCTCATACATGCCCTGCTGTCCTCATACATGTGCTACTGTCCTCATAAATGTTCTACTGTCCTCATACATGTGCTACTGTCCTCATACATGTGCTACTGTCCTCATACATGTGCTACTGTCCTCATACATGCCCTGCTGTCCTCATACATGTGCTACTGTCTTCATAAATGTTCTACTGTCCTCATACATGTGCTACTGTCCTCATACATGTCCTGCTGTCCTCATACATGTCCTGCTGTCTTCATACATGTCCTGCTGTCCTCATACATGTCCTACTGTCCTCATACATGTCCTGCTGTCCTCATACATGCCCTGCTGTCCTCATACATGCCCTGCTGTCCTCATACATGTGCTACTGTCCTCATAAATGTTCTACTGTCCTCATACATGTGCTACTGTCCTCATACATGTGCTACTGTCCTCATACATGTGCTACTGTCCTCATACATGCCCTGCTGTCCTCATACATGTGCTACTGTCTTCATAAATGTTCTACTGTCCTCATACATGTGCTACTGTCCTCATACATGTCCTGCTGTCCTCATACATGTCCTGCTGTCCTCATACATGCCCTGCTGTCCTCATACATGCCCTGCTGTCCTCATACATGTGCTACAGTCCTCATAAATGTTCTACTGTCCTCATACATGTGCTACTGTCCTCATACATGTGCTAATGTCCTCATACATGTGCTACTGTCCTCATACATGCCCTGCTGTCCTCATACATGTGCTACTGTCTTCATAAATGTTCTACTGTCCTCATACATGTGCTACTGTCCTCATACATGTCCTACTGTCCTCATACATGCCCTGCTGTCCTCATACATGTGCTACTGTCTTCATAAATGTTCTACTGTCCTCATACATGTGCTACTGTCCTCATACATGTTCTACTGCTCTCATACATGTCCTATTGTCCTCATACATGCCCTGCTGTCCTCATACTGTCATTGTTGTCCCCTAGTTGTCTGGTGTCTCTGTGTTGTCCCTGCTTGTGTCTCAGCTTAGTATTAATTCTCAGTCTCAGCTTAATTTTGCCCTGCTCCAGTTTAGTCTTACATGTTTAATTTAATTATTTGACCCGCCTCAGTTTAGTTATTGTTCATGCATCAGTTTGTGTTTAGTTTAGTCCTGCTCAGTGTTCAGTCCTGCTCCAATTAGCCAGATTCTCTTCACCTGTGTCATGCCCTGCCTATGTAGTATATAATCAGCTCTCTCTGTCTTGTCAGTTGTCTCTGGATTGTCCTTAATGGTGTCATGTTTCTGCCCTCCGTTCCTTGTCTTTAGTCTCAGTCTTTAGTCTCAGTCTCAGTATTTAGTGAGCTTGCTGCCCACAGCCTTTAGTTTTATTTTTGTAAAATAAAGACTTTTTGGATTTTTCCTGAGCCTCCTGTCATCTTCTTGCATATGGGTTCAACACTCCTTGTTGGCAGAATCTGATACATACATGTCCTACTGCCCTCATACATGTCCTGTTGTCATCATACATGTCCTAATGTCCTCATACATGTTCTACTGCCCTCTTACATGTCCTGTTGTCCTCATACATGTCCTGCTGTCCTCATACATGTGCTACTGCCCTCATACATGTCCTGCTGCCCTCATACATGTGCTACTGCCCTCATACATGTTCTACTGTCCTCATACATGCCCTGCTGTCCTCATACATGTGCTACTGTCTTCATAAATGTTCTACTGTCCTCATACATGTGCTACTGTCTTCATACATGTGCTACTGTCCTCATACATGCCCTGCTGTCCTCATACATGTTCTAATGTCCTCATACATGCCCTGCTGTCCTCATACATGCCCTGCTGTCCTCATACATGCCCTGCTGTCCTCATACATGTTCTACTGTCCTCATACATGCCCTGCTGTCTTCATACATGCCCTGCTGTCCTCATACATGCCCTGCTGTCCTCATACATGTGCTACTGTCTTCATAAATGTTCTACTGTCCTCATACATGTGCTACTGTCTTCATACATGTGCTACTGTCCTCATACATGTCCTGCTGTCCTCATACATGTCCTGCTGTCCTCATACATGCCCTGCTGTCCTCATACATGCCCTGCGGTCCTCATACATGTGCTACTGTCCTCATAAATGTTCTACTGTCCTCATACATGTGCTACTGTCCTCATACATGTGCTACTGTCCTCATACATGTGCTACTGTCCTCATACATGCCCTGCTGTCCTCATACATGTGCTACTGTCTTCATAAATGTTCTACTGTCCTCATACATGTGCTACTGTCCTCATACATGTCCTACTGTCCTCATACATGTCCTACTGTCCTCATACATGTCCTGCTGTCCTCATACATGTCCTGCTGTCCTCATACATGTCCTGCTGTCCTCATACATGTCCTGCTGTCCTCATACATGTCCTGCTGTCCTCATACATGTCCTGCTGTCCTCATACATGTCCTGCTGTCCTCATACATGTCCTGCTGTCCTCATACATGTCCTGCTGTCCTCATACATGTCCTGCTGTCCTCATACATGTCCTGCTGTCCTCATACATGTCCTGCTGTCCTCATACATGTCCTGCTGTCCTCATACATGTGCTACTGCCCTCACACATGTCCTGCTGTCCTCATACATGTCCTACTGTCCTCATACAAGTCCTCATACATGTGCTACTGCACTCATACATGTTCTATTGCCCTCATACATGTCCTGTTGCCCTCATACATGTCCTACTGTCCTCATACATGTGCTACTGCCCTCATACATTTTCTACTACCCTCATACATGTCCTGTTGTCCTCATACATGCCCTGCTGTCCTCATACATGTCCTGTTGTCCTCATATATGCCCTGCTGTCCTCATACATGTCCTACTGTCATCATACATGCCCTACTGTCCTCATACATGTCCTGCAGTCATCATACATGTCCTGCTGTCTTCATACATGTCCTGCTGTCCTCATACATGTCCTGCTGTCCTCATACATGTCCTGCTGTCCTCATACATGTCCTGCTGTCTTCATACATGTCCTGCTGTCTTCATACATGTCCTGCTGTCTTCATACATGTCCTGCTGTCCTCATACATGTCCTGCTGTCCTCATACATGTCCTGCTGTCTCATACATGTCCTGCTGTCTTCATACATGTCCTGCTGTCCTCATACATGTCCTGCTGTCCTCATACATGTCCTGCTGTCCTCATACATGTCCTGCTGTCCTCATACATGTCCTACTGTCCTCATACATGTCCTACTGTCCTCATACATGTCCTGCTGTCCTCATACATGTCCTGCTGTCCTCATACATGTCCTGCTGTCCTCATACATGTCCTACTGTCCTCATACATGTGCTACTGCCCTCACACATGTGCTACTGCCCTCACACATGTCCTGCTGTCCTCATACATGTCCTACTGCCCTCATACATGTCCTACTGTCCTCATACAAGTCCTCATACATGTGCTACTGCACTCATACATGTTCTATTGCCCTCATACATGTCCTGTTGCCCTCATACATGTCCTACTGTCCTCATACATGTGCTACTGCCCTCATACATTTTCTACTACCCTCATACATGTCCTGTTGTCCTCATACATGCCCTGCTGTCCTCATACATGTGCTACTGCCCTCATACATGTTCTACTGCCCTCATACATGTCCTGCTGTCCTCATACATGCCCTGCTGTCCTCATACATGTGCTACTGTCCTCATACATGTTCTACTGCCCTCATAAAGGTCCTGATGTCCTCATACATGTCCGACTGCCCTCATACATGTCCTGTTGTCCTCATACATGTCCTGTTGTCCTCATACATGCCCTGCTGTCCTCATACATGCCCTGCTGTCCTCATACATGCCCTGCTGTCCTCATACATGTCCTGTTGTCCTCATACATGCCCTGCTGTCCTCATACATGTCCTGTTGTCCTCATACATGTCCTGCTGTCCTCATACATGTCCTGCTGTCCTCATACATGTCCTGCTGTCCTCATACATGTCCTGCTGTCCTCATACATGTCCTGCTGTCCTCATACATGTCCTGCTGTCCTCATACATGTCCTGCTGTCCTCATACATGTCCTGCTGTCCTCATACATGTCCTGCTGTCCTCATACATATCCTGCTGTC
>JBBPBX010003537.1:0-12284 GCA_038048925.1 Garcialebias charrua
AGAGAGGACAGGACAGGAGTGATGTGTTCATATTTTCGTGTGTTGGTCAAAAAGCGCGCGGCAGAGTTCTGTACAAGCTGTAAACGGGAGATGGAGGATTGATTAATACCAACATACAAAGCATTACAATAATCAAGTCTGGAGGTCACAAAGGCATGGATGGCCTTCTCCAGATCACCACGGCTGAGAAATGACTTGACTTTGGAGAGCAGACGGAGCTGAAAGAAGCTGGTCTTGACAACAGAACTGATCTGTTTATCAAGCTTTAAGTTGGAGTCAAGCTGCACTCCAAGATTTCTGACCACCGGGTTGAAGTGGGGGAGGGGAAAACCAACACTGGGACTGGGAAGGATGTTGCTGGTGTCATCAGGTGCACCAAATAAAATGCATTCAGTTTTATCTGTGTTTAGGTGGAGGAAGTTTTGAGAGAGCCAGTGCTTAATGTCATTTAAGCAGTTGACAAGAGTGTTTGAACTGAGTGAGGGGTTGGGAGTGACTGGCAGATAGATTTGTAAATCGTCTGCATACATGTGAAAAGACAGGTTATGACGTGCAATGATTGATCCTAATGGCAGCATGTAAAGAGAGAAGAGGACTGGCCCTAGAATAGATCC
The DNA here is from genome assembly GCA_038048925.1 of Garcialebias charrua. Taxonomy (NCBI): domain Eukaryota; kingdom Metazoa; phylum Chordata; class Actinopteri; order Cyprinodontiformes; family Rivulidae; genus Garcialebias; species Garcialebias charrua. Next base: position 615 of record JBBPBX010003537.1, read on the forward strand.
CTGTGGTACGCCAGAGGTCAGAGGGGTTGATGAAGAGGAGGACAGATCACCTATCATGACAGAAAAAGTTCTCCCAGACAGGTAAGATTTGAACCACTCAAGCACAGCTCCCTGGAGGCCAACCTGCTGAGACAAACGGTTGATTAGTACCTGATGGTCGACGGTGTCAAAAGCTGCTGAGAGGTCTAACATCACCAGCAGAGCAGGGTTTTTTGCATCCAGAGACAGAAGAATGTCATTCTGCACTTTGAGCAGTGCAGATTCAGTACTGTGACGAGCTCGAAAACCTGACTGAAATTTTTCAAACAGGTTGTTGAGCTCTAGAAAAGATTGAAGTTGAATAAAAACAATCTTTTCTAGGACCTTTGATAGAAATGACAGATGGGAAACTGGCCTGAAATTAGAGAGAGCTGTAGGATCTAGGCCTGGTTTTTTGAGAAGAGGCCTGACCACAGCATGTTTGAAAGCAGATGGCACAAAACCTGAAGATAGACAGCTGTTAATAAATGACAAAACACAAGGACCAATTACATCAAAGGATTGTTTGAACATTTTAGAGGGAATGATGTCCAGAGAACAGTTAGTTGGTTTCATCTGCTGAACCACCTTGATGAGGTGAGGCAGTGAAACCAGGTCGAACTGGTCAAAAACAGCAGTGGTTATTGCAGATGCACATGATTGGACAGTGTTGGATGGACTGACAATGTTCTGCCTGATAGAGTCTATTTTGTTGACAAAATAGCTCTGAAAGTCGTCACAGGTAGACTGTGTGGCAGTTTTCAGAACATTGACAGATGGATTGATAACAGACTGGAGTGTGTTGAATAGCGTCTTCGGCCGGTTGGAGCTGGTGGTGATTAAATTGGAGAGGTACTGTGACTTGGCCTGCTTCACAGCATTTTGATAATCACAGAGACAGTCTCTCAGTATTCCCTGAGATACATGAAGCCGGTCGCGCCTCCATTTTCGCTCTGCTTTTCTGCAACGTTGTCGAAGAGCTCGCGTCGTTTCGTTGAGCCATGGTGATGGTCTGTTTTTTGAAGATGCCTGTTTGAGAGGAGCGATGGAGTCCAAGATCGTTGGACAATTACAAAGCCTGTTTTTATTTTACAAAAGAGAGCTGTAAGAGTAATCACCAGAAAACATTTCAGTCACCCATCAAACACCTTGTTTCTTCAGCTAAATGTATTGAAATTCCAGGAATTGGTAGAATATAGTATTTTATCAGTTATATTAGTGCTGGACGATAATTCAATAACGATAAATATCGCGATATACTTTTATTCAATAACGATGATATGAAGTTTAAGCATATTTTCGATATTTCGATAGGATTTTACAACTTTTCACTGACGTTTTTCTCTTTCTGTTCGGGTTGAAGCGGCTGCTTCAACAACGCGCCCGGACAGAAAAAGCTGTGACACAAAACGTGCGTGGTGACGTCGTTGTTACGCAGCGCTCACTCCAGCAGCAGACGTTAGCGGTAGCAGGCTAAAAGCTAAGCTAGTCTCCAAAGCGTGTTGTTTTCGCTTCAAAACGAGTCAAACGAGTGCTCATGACCGTCAGAATGTGACTGAACAAAGTTTCACAAGCGAAGAGAAAGCAGACGACATCACTGATGAGAGGAAAGACTAATTCGTCGGTGTGGACGTAGTTCGGTTTTGTTAAACTGCAGGCTTCTTCTGCAGCGAGTCCTACTCGGTTTCTTTATTTTTCAAAACGTGACGGAGAGTCGTTCTAACTAGCTGTGGAAACATCTACTTGTTTAATCTGAAGAGTTTCCACTCGATAGAATATGATGAGAGTCAGAAGATGAAGAATAAAGTTTGAGCCAACGTTTCCCTGAAACTACGACGTAAACAAACAGCCCCAGCGCGACATGTTTTTTTTATTGAAAATAAAACAGATTCATCAGAATAAAAAGAAAGAAAAACACTGAATGAAAAGGTGCAGAAAGACGAAAATAGTGTTATAATATCTGCCCCTTGTTTAAAAAATACAAAATAACTACAAACAACAACCTTCACTTCACCTGCACCACACCTTCCCAACAACTTTGATTTAATCATCTTTTAAAACATATAAATAGTTTTATAAATGTTTATGATGATATCAAGTCAACACAATCCTGTTTCCTGATTTACAACTCAGCTCCTTCACACTAGTTCTAAATGAAGATTTTACAAACATTTACATTCCCTTCAGGGTTTAATAACTTTTTAAACAAAATGTAATTGAATATTTGGGGGTAATATTTTTTTTAGTTTTATACATGACTTGTAAAATACTATGTTCAACCAAATCATAACATTTTAATAATTTCAATTGATGAAATAATATATTTGTTGGGTGACCATAGCACTTCCTAATAATAATTCTTACAGCTCTTTTTAGTAAAATAAAAATAGGATTTGTAAAAGTTTTGCATGCTTTTCCCCAAACTTCAATACAACAGATTAAATATGGAACAATCATTACATTATACAATATATTCAAAACTTTGTCATTCAAAAACTATTTTACTTTATACAATAATGTAATTGATTTTGTTATTTTTATTCTTAAGTAATTTCCATGAGATTTCCATGTCAGCTTCTCATCAATAACGACACCCAAAAGTTTTATTTAATTAACTATGAATTTCAATGCTGTAAATTTTAAAGTTCTTGTTTAAAGTTAAAACTATTAATATTGACACAGTTGAGAATTTTATGCCAAGAAAGTTCATGCTCAATAATCCAGGTACCAAATCCAATAATTCTCAGTTGGGTCATCTGGAAACTGGATGGAGGATGGAGGGTGAAACGTTTCTATAAAAAAACTGTCCATGACCCGACAGAATTATTGGGTTGAGAATTTTATGTTTATTTGATGGTGATTTCCATCTTTTTGGAGGCTAAATACAAATACAAGGTGAACATCAATTTATTTGTATAGTTTATAGTTTTTTTTAGGCTTTTATATTGTTTATATCGATATCGAATTATATCGATATCGACCGAAATTAAGAACTATATCGTGATAAAAATTTTGGCCATATCGTCCAGCCCTATTATATATAGGGCTCATAATAACACATTACCTTTAAATATCCAAAGAAATTTTATAAAAAGACAAAGTTATTACAATCTCAAAGGGACAGAGATATTCATCAAACCACAATTCAGAACCAGCTTAAAGGGACGGTCTACCTCAATTCAGGGAGTTCGATTGTGGAATGCTCTGGAGAGTGATGTTAAAAATGCAAAATCAATGTATACATTTAAGAAAAAGGTCAAAAAGGACTTGCTCAAAAACTATATATGATGTAACTTAGTGTGTTTGTGTATTACACTTATGTTGACTGATGATGTAGCTTAGTGTGTTTGTGTATTACAGTTAGAAAAATTAAGTAGAATTATTCATTTTGTGATGTAGTTTGTGTATTACAGTTAGTAAAATTAAGTAGAATTATTCATTTTGTGATGTAGTTTGTGTATTACAGTTAGAAAAATTAAGTAGAATTATTAATTTTGTGATGTAGCTTGAAGGTTATCATTGTTTGAACAAACTGTGAAATAAGGGGCAGATATAAGATTTCATCTTCTTTCTGCTCCCTTCATTTGATCCTACTTGTATTCTTGTATCTGATGAAACTGTCTTGTATTGTTCTTTTAAAATGAATGAATAAACATCAAATCAAAATCAAAACATTATAAATAACAGTAGTTATCAAGACATTATAAATAACAGTAGTTATCAAGACATTATAAATAACAGTAGTTATCAAGGCATTGTAAATAACAGTACCGGTAGTTATCAAGACATTATAAATAACAGTACAGTAGTTATCAAGACATTATAAATAACAGTAGTTATTAAGACATTATAAATAACAGTAGTTATCAAGACATTATAAATAACAGTAGTTATCAAGACATTATAAATAACAGTAGTTATCAAGACATTATAAATAACAGTAGTTATCAAGACATTATAAATAACAGTAGTTATCAAGACATTATAAATAACAGTAGTTATCAAGACATTATAAATAACAGTAGTTATCAAGACATTATAAATAACAGTAGTAGTTATAAAGACATTATAAATAACAGTACAGTAGTTATCAAGACATTATAAATAACAGTAGTTATCAAGACATTATAAATAACAGTAGTTATCAAGACATTATAAATAACAGTCAGGTTATTAAAACATTATAAATAACAGTCAAGTTATCAAGACATTACAGTATGAATAACAGTAGTTATTAAGACATAATTAACTGTAGTTATTAAGACATTAAAAATAACAGTAGTTGTCAAGACATTATAAATAACATAAAGTTATCAAGACATTATAAATAACAGTAGTTATTAAGACATTATAAATAACAGTAGTTATCATTACATTATAAATAACAGTAGTTATCAAGACATTATAAATAACAGTACCGGTAGTTATCAAGACATTATAAATAACAGTACAGTAGTAGTAGTAGACATCTTTGTTGGACTGTTGGACGTCTTTGTTGGACTGTTGGACGTCTTTGTCGGACTGTTGGACATCTTTGTTGGACGTCTTTGTTGGAGTGTTGGACGTCTTTGTTGGACTGTTGGACATCTTTGTTGGACGTCTTTGTTGGAGTGTTGGACGTCTTTGTTGGACTGTTGGACATCTTTGTTGGACGTCTTTGTCGAACTGTTGGACGTCTTTGTTGGACTGTTGGACATCTTTGTTGGACATCTTTGTTGTACGTCTTTGTCGGACTGTTGGACATCTTTGTTGGACGTCTTTGTTGGACTGTTGGACATCTTTGTTGGACTGTTGGACATCTTTGTTGGACGTCTTTGTCGGACTGTTGGACATCTTTGTTGGACGTCTTTGTTGGACTGTTGGACATCTTTGTTGGACTGTTGGACGTCTTTGTTGGACTGTTGGACATCTTTGTTGGACTGTTGGAGATCTTTGTTGGACTGTTGACATCTTTGTTGGACTGTTGGACATCTTTGTCGGACTATTGGACGTCTTTGTCGGATTGTTGGACATCTTTGTTGGACTGTTGGACATCTTTGTTGGACTGTTGGACGTCTTTGTTGGACTGTTGGACGTCTTTGTCGGACTGTTGGACGTCTTTGTCGGACTGTTGGACGTCTTTGTCGGACTGTTGGACATCTTTGTTGGACTGTTGGACATCTTTGTTGGACATCTTTGTTGGACTGTTGGACATCTTTTTTGGACTGTTGGACATCTTTGTTGGACTGTTGGACATCTTTGTTGGACTGTTGGACATCTTTGTTGGACTGTTGGACATCTTTGTTGGAGTGTTGGACATCTTTGTTGGACTGTTGGACATCTTTGTTGGACTGTTGGACGTCTTTGTTGGACTGTTGGACATCTTTGTTGGACGTCTTTGTTGGACAGTTGGACATCTTTGTTGGACTGTTGGACATCTTTGTTGGACTGTTGGACATCTTTGTTGGACTGTTGGACGTCTTTGTTGGACTGTTGGACATCTTTGTTGGACGTCTTTGTTGGACTGTTGGACATCTTTGTTGGATGTCTTTGTTGGACTGTTGGACATCTTTGTTGGACTGTTGGACGTCTTTGTCGGACTGTTGGATATCTTTGTTGGACTGTTGGACATCTTTGTTGGACTGTTGGACGTCTTTGTCGGACTGTTGGACATCTTTGTTGGACTGTTGGATATCTTTGTTGGACGTCTTTGTTGGACTTTTGGATGTCTTTGTTGGACGTTTTTGTTGGACTGTTGGACGTCTTTGTTGGACTGTTGGACGTCTTTGTTGGACTGTTGGACATCTTTGTTGGACGTCTTTGTTGGACTGTTGGACATCTTTGTTGGACTGTTTGACGTCATTGTTGGACTGTTGGACGTCTTTGTTGGACTGTTGGACGTCTTTGTTGGACGTCTTTGTCGGACTGTTGGACGTCTTTGTTGGACTGTTGGACATCTTTGTTGGACGTCTTTGTTGGACTGTTGGACATCTTTATTGGACTGTTGGACATCTTTGTTGGACTGTTGGACGTCTTTGTTGGACTGTTGGACATCTTTGTTGGACTGTTGGACGTCTTTGTTGGACTGTTGGACGTCTTTGTTGGACTGTTGGACATCTTTGTTGGACGTCTTTGTCTGACTGTTGGACTTCTTTGTTGGACGTCTTTGTTGGACTGTTGGATGTCTTTGTCGGACTGTTGGACGTCTTTGTCGGACTGTTGGACGTCTTTGTCGGACTGTTGGACGTCTTTGTCGGACTGTTGGACATCTTTGTTGGACGTCTTTGTTGGACTGTTGGACGTCTTTGTTGGACTGGTGGACGTCTTTGTCGGACTGTTGGACGTCTTTGTTGGACATCTTTGTTGGACTGTTGGACGTCTTTGTCGGACTGTTGGACATCTTTGTTGGACGTCTTTGTTGGACTGTTGGACATCTTTGTTGGACTGTTGGACGTCTTTGTTGGACTGTTGGACATCTTTGTTGGACGTCTTTGTCTGACTGTTGGACGTCTTTGTTGGACTGTTGGACGTCTTTGTTGGACTGTTAGACGTCTTTCTCGGAATGTTGGACGTCTTTGTTGGACGTCTTTGTTGGACTGTTGGATGTCTTTGTTGGACGTCTTTGTTGGACTGTTGGACGTCTTTGTCGGACTGTTGGACGTCTTTGTTGGACGTCTTTGTCGGACTGTTGGACGTCTTTGTTGGACGTCTTTGTCGGACTGTTGGACGTCTTTGTTGGACTGTTGGACATCTTTGTTGGACGTCTTTGTTGGACTGTTGGACGTCTTTGTCGGACTGTTGGACATCTTTGTTGGACGTCTTTGTTGGACTGTTGGACGTCTTTGTCGGACTGTTGGACGTCTTTGTTGGACGTCTTTGGTGGCCTATTGGACTTCTTTGTTGGACTGTTGGACGTCTTTGTCGGACTGTTGGACGTCTTTGTTGGAGTGTTGGGGAGTCCATGATGAAGACAATGGAACTGTTTCCTGTTTTCTCAACGAGTGTTTGCAACATTCGAGCTCCACTGCAGCAAAGTCTATTTAAAAAAAAATCATTTCCTTCTTCCACGTGCACAGCTTGCTGAACCATACTCTCGGCTGTGCACGTTATAAATAAAAATAACCCGCCTTGGAGCAGAAGTCTTTACTGTTTCCTTTGTGCTTGCTCAGGATGGAAGACTGTGATGAAATGACTCAACACGTCTGCTGCTTCCTTCCTCAGAACGTCACTAACTGACATTTATAAAGTTATACAGTTATAAAGTTATACAGTTATACAGTTATTAAGTTGTACAGTTATAAAGTTATACAGTTATATAGTTATAAAGTTATACAGTTATACAGTTATAAAGTTATACAGTTATAAATTTATAAAGTTATACAGTTATACAGTTATAAAGTTATACAGTTATACAGTTATAAAGTTATACAGTTATACAGTTATACAGTTATAAAGTTATAAAGTTATACAGTTATACAGTTATACAGTTATACAGTTATAAAGTTATACAGTTATAAAGTTATACAGTTATACAGTTATACAGTTATAAAGTTATACAGTTATAAAGTTATACAGTTATACAGTTATAAAGTTATAAAGTTATAAAGTTATACAGTTATACGTTATACAGTTATAAAGTTATACAGTTATACAGTTATACAGTTATAAAGTTATACAGTTATACAGTTATAAAGTTATACAGTTATACAGTTATAAAGTTATAAAGTTATACAGTTATACAGTTATAAAGTTATACAGTTATACAGTTATAAAGTTATAAAGTTATACAGTTATACAGTTATACAGTTATAAAGTTATACAGTTATAAAGTTATACAGTTATACAGTTATACAGTTATAAAGTTATACAGTTATACAGTTATAAAGTTATAAAGTTATACAGTTGTACAGTTGTACAGTTATAAAGTTATACAGTTATAAAGTTATACAGTTATACAGTTATAAAGTTATAAAATTATACAGTTATACAGTTATACAGTTATAAAGTTATACAGTTATTCAGTTATACAGTTATAAAGTTATACAGTTATAAAGTTATACAGTTATAAAGTTATAGAGTTATACAGTTATACAGTTATAAAGTTATACAGTTATAAAGTTATACAGTTATAAAGTTATACAGTTATAAAGTTATACAGTTATACAGTTATAAAGTTATACAGTTATAAAGTTATACAATTATACAGTTATACAGTTATAAAGTTATACAGTGTGTGAGTGTTTCTGTTCCGGGCCCGAGACGTCTGTTTTTAGCTTATAGAACAACTTAAAATAAACATAATAGCTTATAGAACAACTTAAAATAAACATAAATAAATAAAAAGCTACTGGTACATGAGCTCAAATTAAACCGGCCTCTTCACAACGAAACCGTTTGTTTAGTTTGTTGCAGTTTTTGCTACAGAAACTGACTTTAAAACTATTTATGCTGCTGCGTGCATCGGTTCCCCTGATCAGACCGAGTGTTTACTCAGCTCTTGGTGTCCTGAAACGTCCTGCAGAGCCTGAACGTCACACAGACTGTATCTGAAACGTCCTGCAGAGCCTGAACGTCACACAGACTGTCTGAAACGTCCTGCAGCCTGAACGTCACACAGACTGTATCTGAAACGTCCTGCAGAGCCTGAACGTCACACAGACTGTATCTGAAACGTCCTGCAGCCTGAACGTCACACGGACTGTATCTGAAACGTCCTGCAGCCTGAACGTCACACGGACTGTATCTGAAACGTCCTGCAGAGCCTGAACGTCACACAGACTGTATCTGAAACGTCCTGCAACCTGTTAAATTATTATTTTATATATGACTGCTTATGTTAAATTATTATTGTACATATGAATGTTTCTGTTAAATTATTATTGTATATATGAATGTTTGTTAAATTATTATTTTATATATGAATGTTTGTTCAGTGTCCTGAGATGACTTCTGTTGTGACTTGGAGCTTTATAAATAAACTGAATTGAATTAAAGACATCTTCATTTATTAAGTTGTAATTCTATCTGTGATACAAACCGTTGGCAGCAGGTTTTTTAATTTATCTAAAACTTCTGTATTTTTGTGTGACCTGCAGATGTTCAGCAGCTGTTTGTGGCTGAAGAGGTTTCTTCTGAACGGAGCTCCAGCCCGGCCCAGCTGGACCCAGAACCTCTCTACATAAAGGAGGAAGAGGAGGAGCTTTGGAGCAGTCAGGATGAAGCAGAGACTCCGATCAAGTTCCCTTTAACCGTTATTGTGAAGAATGACGATGATGAAGAGGAAGACCGGTACTTACATTTTCAGAGCCAGATGGCAGGCAGCCGAGAGGCAGAACCAAGCAGCAGCTTGATCCAGTCGTTCAAAACAGAAACTGATGAAGAGGACTGCGGAGGACCAGAGCCAGACTGGAACCATGATCCAACTCGTTACTTTCAGTTAAATGCTGAGGAAAAGGATTCCCCTGAGACTGGAGTCAGTGATGAAGATGAATTTCGACAGGAACCTCCGTCAGATTTTGGAAGTGAAGTTGAAAGAGACAAGTGTTTTCCGGGAACGGAAGCGCTCGGGTCAGACGTAAACGGCAATGGAGGCCGTGACATCGCCAAGGCGACATTCAGCTGCTTGGAGTGTGACAAGCAATATTCCTACAAACAGTCTCTTCATCGACACATGAAGTGTCACTCCACGAGTTTGGGCGAAACAAAAAGTGGGCTGGAAGATGAAGAGTTGCACACGAAGGGCAAGAAAAAAAATAAAACCTTCATTTGTGACATCTGTGGACAAAAGTTCAACCAAAGGACAAACCTTAGTACACACAGAAGAGTCCATACTGGGGAGAGGCCGTACAAATGTGACGTGTGTGGGAAAAGATTCACCCAGAGGGGAAACTTGCGAAACCACAGAAGAATTCACACGGGAGAGAAACCGTTCATATGTGACTTCTGTGGCGAGAGGTTCAGAAATCAGGGCATCCTGCAGGCCCACATGAAGGTCCACACAGGAGAGAAACCATTTGCTTGTGATGTTTGTGGTAGGAAATTTAGCCGGAAGGTCCATTTTAATACCCACATGAGAGTCCACACAGGAGAGAGGCCGTTTGGTTGTGGCATTTGTGGTAAAGAATTCAGCCACAAGACCCATTTTCAAGAGCACATAAGAGTTCACACTGGAGAAAAACCTTTTTCTTGTGGTGCCTGCGGGAAAAAATTCAGACTTCAGTGTAACCTAAAGAGACACATCAGGGTTCACACAGGAGAGAAGCCCTTCGCCTGCAGCCAATGTAGTAAAACCTTTAGTTGCAATGCTCATCGGAAAAGGCACATGAAGACTCACACAGGAGAGAGACCTTTCGCTTGTGATTTTTGTGCGGAAAGATTTACTGGACCGGGACTCCTGAGGAGCCACATGACAGTCCACACAGGAGAGAAGCCGTTCAGCTGCGAGGTTTGCGGTAAAACATTCATGTACAGCTCCGCCCTGAAAAGACACGCAGTTGTCCACATGGGAGAGAAACCGTTCTGCTGCGACGTCTGCGGTGGAAGATTCTCACAGCAGTCCTATCTGAGGCTCCACATGAAAACCCACTCTACAGACGTAGATGAAAACGAATAAAACTTGCCCTTTTGAATGTATTTATGTGTAAAGTTAAGACATTCTTTATCTGTGAGGCAGTCTGTTCAATAAGTGCAGTGCTTCCTGTTTTCTGATGACTGACGTTAGAATAGACGAGTTAGGAGGAACTCAGTTAAACTGAGTTTGTGTTAACGTTTATTTTCCACCGGGACTTACAGCTACGAACTGGATCCCTCTTTTAATTTAATTTGTTTAAAACAAACAAGTGGATTTTAGTGTTTCGATGCAATGAATGAAAGCTCTTTAGTCACAAAACAACTTTACTGTTCTTTTGTGATCAATGAAGAAAAAAAAAGGTGGAAGCAACAAATGATCAGTTTATAGTACTTCAGCCTCGTGATGTTTATTTCCTGGTGATATAGTTTATTTGTTTGGTGTCTGTAACAGTGAAGATACGACTGAAAACAGTTTTTCGTTGTGTTTAGGAGCCATTTTATATCAGAGTTAAAAACAGGAACTGCTCAGCTTTGAGGACAAAGACCTTCAGGACGTGTGGCGGACAGTTGGACATGAATCAGAACCGTTCTGCAGGATCACAAACAGAACTTCTCTCTTGGCACCGAAATCCTGTTTTATTTGCACACGTTGGACAGTCCTGAAGAGCGAGCGTTTAGTTAGAACTTCTTTAAAATATGAAGATTGTTAGAAAAATATCAGCATATTCTATAAACTGAGGGTTCGTGTCTTCAGTCCTGTTGTCTGACAGATTGTGGTTCCTGCTGGGAGGCAGAACAGATGAACAGAACCTCCTCGTTGCTGAGCACCATCTGCATGCACAGAACCTTCTGTTGGGCCGAACCGTTTCAGCATCAAACGATGCCGCTCGAGACAGAAAAACAATTTCCATTAAATTAACCTTCAACAGCAAATATCCCAGAGGTAAATTAATACTGTCTTACTGCAGATGGAAAAAATGATAGAGTTGTTTGTGTGTGTGTGTGCGTATTTACACCCCATCCCCCAAATCCTCCAACAGACTGAACCAAACAAAAAGGTAAAGTGAACAGGATGCAGCCTGCAGAGGAAACAGGAAGACCATC
>JBBPBX010003537.1:19010-34799 GCA_038048925.1 Garcialebias charrua
GTCTCATGTAGAGCTGCAGGCGGCCCGCAGGTCTTCTGTCTCATGTAGAGCTGCAGGAGGCCTGCAGGTCTTCTGTCTCATGTAGAGCTGCAGAGTCTTCTACTGTCTCATGTAGAGCTGCAGGAGGCCCACAGGTCTTCTACTGTCTCATGTAGAGCTGCAGAGTCTTCTATTGTCTCATGTAGAGCTGCAGAGTCTACTGTCTCATGTAGAGCTGCAGAGTCTTCTACTGTCTCATGTAGAGCTGCAGGAAGCCCGCCTTGTGCAGCTGCTGCCACAGGGCCAGCTCCATGCGCAGGTCGTGGTTGATGAAGAAGCCCACCGGGTGGTACGTGCTGTCGAAGTAGTGGTCCGAGTAGCGCTGGAAGTCAGGCGTCATGAAGCCGTACGCGCTCACCTTCAGCAGCAGAAAAAGATAAGAAACCAAAAACAGTCTTTTAAAGCCCCGTGTTGATGATCGAACATCAAGACGACACGACGACCGACATTTATGTTGTTTAGTCACATGCAGGTTAACAAGATCAACGACCAAATGTTGAGGAGGAGCAGAAACCAATCTGACTCGCTAAAAAAAATAAACTTAAGCATGCAATAAAGGTACAAAATAAAATAAAAGTAGCAAAAAGTGATAAACATGGTAAACAACAACATGGTAGAACGTAGGTTCTACTTCGTGTGAGCTCCGCCCTTTAAAGTGAGACTGAACCCAGGTTGAGACGGTAACTCCTCCCCCAGGCCATTTTCAAAATTTCTCTCAAAATGGGCGTGTAGAGAGTCAAGCAGGGGAGGAGGTTGTGGGTTGTCCTGTGTTCACGCCCCCTCTAGTGGTGAACTCTCACCCCTCCCCAAGTTTAGATTTCAAAATGGCGGATAGTCGCGTCTTCAGTAAGTAAATGCCTAAACTTGTACTAAAATAACAGTTCTAAAATGTTGTTGCGTGTATTTAATCACACACAGCTTAAGCGTATGCTTCTGAACACTGAACACATGAAAAACCTGTGTTTAGCTGCATGGCATGAGGTGTACGGTTGTGTTTTTGTCTTTGTTTGGATCACAACGGAGTTGTAGTCCAGCTGCAGTGACTTTAATTCACCACATCTTATTACTTAGCACATTACAAAAGTAACGTTTCATAATATATTTTATTTTAAAATATTGATTTCATCTACCCTCGTTTTTTTGACGTTTTGGCTTAATTTTAATATGCAACCTAGAACTGAACACACGTTGTTTTTTGAATTGACTATAAATGAGCACTAAACAGTGGTAAAATATTTTATTTGTTTTCCAAAGATCCGTGTTTAGAAACATTCTATAAGCTTGTATGATATATTTGTTATACAGTATATGTTTAAGCTATGTGTCAGCTAATCAAAACTGAGCACAGCTGGTAAGATTTATGAGAAATTATATTTTTTCAATGCAAACCAAACAAATTGCAATGAATTTAACAATACTGTATCCTTTCAAATGATTTTTTCAGAAAACTGTGACGACTCAAGCACCCATGCAGCAGCCACGCAAATGTTGGTACAGCTGAGACCCTGGTGTTTGTTTGTGGCTGGCAGGTGCAGCATCTTGAAGGTGGTTGGGACTGCTTTCTCTTCTGTCCACTGCATCCATACAGACGAGCTGGAGGTGGTGTCCCGTGACACGACACAGAAACTTTTGTTGTTTTGAATTAACTTACTGTTAATAAAATGAATCATAAACAACTAGTTTTTGTAATCAATTTCTTTCTTTACAGACCTCTGTATTGATAAATACATTTCCAAGTCATACATCAAAGTCAAATTTAAAAGTCAACTTTATTGTCCAAACTGCAATATGTACAGAACATACACAGGATTGAAATTGCATTTCTCTCAGATGCATGCATAATTTAAACAAACATTTAATAAACATGTTTACATCAGCAATTTTTACAAAGTAATGTTTAAATTTAATATAAATTATAATTGTTTCAGGTGTGCAAATATTAAATATTGTAAAACAAAAGAAACAAAGTGCAATAATCAATTAGAGTAATCCAAATTGTACATTATTAAAAAAGTTATAGGAAGCATAAATTTTTAAACGTTAAAATTTAAAAGTTTCCTGTACTTGAATTTATGACTTATAAAAAAATCCCTTTCTGACATAGGTTATGGCCAGATGTGAACAGGTGGGTGTGTACACCTGTGTTACAGACCACCCAGGTGCCCAGTCCACACAGGGTTAGAAGAAAACAAATAATAATTTAACACAAGCACATAGTTATTTACATAAAGGGTATCCTATTCTAAAAGAAGTTCACAGAACCAGATGGGAAGTGCCAAATGTGTGACATGTATTTCAAATTCAGCGGAAGATGATGCAGTCTCGGCCAGAGCTGCGTCATCTCTTGAGACCTCCATCCACGACAATGTTGGGTGCAGCTGAGACCTTGGTGTTTGTTTGTGGATGGCAGGTGGACCATCCTGCGGGTGGAGCATCCTGAAGGTGGTCTCGAGTGTTTGGGACTGCTGCACGGCTCAGATTCCCTGGATGTGGAACGCCTCATATGGAGCTAAAAAACAACAACACATTTTTAATCACCTTACAAAAAAACATACTTGAGAAACATTACTGTTCTATCACTTTGTTGACCTGTCAAACAGATGACCCAGTGCAAAATAAATACTGCTGCACAGATTATTATTATTATTTTACAAATACCTTGATCCACAACATTATTTGCAACAAAAGAACGCAGGTGCTGTGCGAATTTCTGTTCCCCCGTGAGAATCTGTTCCCCCTGTGTCGGGAGCGCGCACCCTTTCTCTCAAATAATGAAAAAACAACAACAACAAAAACCCAGACATTAACTATCAAAAAATAGCAGCTAGAAATAATTTTTCTCCAGTCATATTTTTAATTTGAATGAGATTTAGCCTACCACAAAGCCTACACTTATCTTTGCAGGAAGTTTTCTTGTCCTCTATCAGCTGCTTCCAGCCTTCTATATTAGTAATAAAAATTATAAATAGGCTATATATGATGTGTTGGTGGCTGATACTTTGTATTTGTCAGACTAGATTCTGTCGGAGATAAATAAATAAAAAACCTGTACAGTAGTCTACACCCCACACTCTAGACCAGGTTTATTTATTTAGTGGAGGTTTTATATTTATTTATTTATCACCAGGAGCTGTCGATTAAAATGAGCTATAACTGTGACACGATAGTGTGGACTCGTTTCAGAACTCAGATGCGCCTCACGGTCGGATCCCGACACAGGGGGAACAGATTCTCATCTCAGGGGGGAACAGAGCATTTTTTTTTTTTTTTATTATTTTTTACATTTTGTGGCTCTAGTGGCCTTTATTGAAGAGAGGGAGAAGGTGAAACGGGAGAGAGGGGAGGAGACACCACAGAAAATTGCTCGCCGGGTCTGGGACGCGAACCCGCGAGCCTGTGGAGAGGCGAAAGCCCCCAGCATATGTGCCCCGCGCTTAACCCACTACGCCACAGCGGGGCACAGGGGAAACAGAGCATTTAAACACAACTACAACACAAACTTAACGTTGATCAGCAACAGATGAAAACCCCACGACCTTATGTGGGGCCACACCGAAGCAAAGCATGCAGGTCGCAAACACAGCACATGAAGAAACACGTCATATACTCAAAAGATAAATTATGGAATGAAAGGTGTAAAATGGTACTCACCTCCAAACGGATTGTACCCTGATGGTGTAAGGGTGGGTGAACATCAGTTTGAAGAGCTATTCTTGGAACAGCTTCACTCATCAATGCTAATGCTATGTTGCTAATCGCTAATCCAACCCCTGAACTCTGGAGGGGGAGTGACCTTCTCGGGGGAGTGGCTCCACTTTATATTCAGGCAGCAGTGCATGTGACGTCAGGGTGTACTAGACATGTCAGAGTGTACTGTCTAGACCAACAAGAAAATCAGCGTGCAGTATCTTCTGTTCAACCCATAGAGCTACCATAAACACGTTTTTGGACCAAATATTGCCGATTTAAACAAATACGCACAAATACATGGAAATTAACACAGGAATAGTGCTCAGAAACATTTTAAACACATTCTAGAGAGTTTATCAGCTAAAAAAACATAAATTTGGGTTTAGTCGCTCTTTAACTGAGGTTATTTTTTTTCCATTGAATAATTGTGAAACAAATTTAACTCCAAACTCTGCGAACCAGACCCTAAACTTACTTAAAGTCTGGATAGAGTTTTTTCCCCTTCATTTGTACACTTTTATTGGACAGGAGCAACTTGATTGGTTATTAAACATATTATACTGTATCTATTATGGTAGTTGAGTGATTTTTAATTCTAAATGAATATCCTTGTTGGACTTTTATTTAAGTGCTATTCTCCTTCAAGATACATTTACCTAACGCTAGAATGAATGCAATATACATTATGCAGCAAAGGAAATTAGAAGATCGGACATATATCCATTATGGAGCGATCATAGGTTTTGGACAGGCGATATGCTCCCTATTGCATAAGCAATACTCAAAGGTGGGCGGATGAACGCTAGGGAGCGCTAAAGCGCTATTCCGCTTACAGTGGACCTAAACTTTTTGTCAGCGTTTTTGTGAATTGACTAACTTTTATAATTCATAAGCGGATTTGTGCTATTTTTATTTAAAATGCAGTACCGCTAATAACTAATTATCTATCAGTAAAAACCAATAAACTTATTTACAAGCTCTTATGCTGCTTGTTTTATATTTTTCCCCACCGTAAACAGCAGAAAGGAGGAAGGGTGTGAGGGTGAGGGGGGCAGAGCTGAGAACAGACTCGGCTCTACCATGTAGGTAAATGCCTGGGGGTCCCATTTCAGCAGTGGCCCCGGCCCCGCCTCGCCCCGTGCAGTCACCTACATCACTAACATTGATCCTGCTTGTTAATGTACATTTAACATAAAAATAATTATAGTTACGATGAAAACGATCATTAAATACGCAATAAAAAAAACGGTCGATTTCTTTATCCCCCTACTAAAAATGGACTATTCCATGTTGATGACAACTTCCGGGTCAGTCGTGAACTCGAGGGCTAGTTCTGTGGCTAGCTGGTTGTGCTGGGTACTTGGATAAATCCGCAGACAACCCCGATGTTTCAAGCCAAATTAACGTGGCCGGATGATTTTATTGTGTCTTCTGTGTACACCACGCGACGGTGAGTCGTTAGTTTATGTATTTGGGTTGCTTTTTATGTATAAATGCGGTGGCGAGACGCCCGTGTATTTGAGATTTAAAAGTGGTGTGTTAGGGATTAAAGATCATTCTCTTTTTTGTTAATTTCGTGGCCGAATAGAATATATCTACGTAAAGTATTAAATAAATCCTTTGATTTTTGTAATTTCATCCTCTTAGGATCATTTTAGTTACTTTTCATTAAATCTGTTGACTGCCTATAGAAATTTTGATAACAGTTTAGTCCTGTGTATAAAGTAATGCTATTTTTTGTTTTGTTTATGACCTTGTTTAGGTCAGGTTTTTTTTCACCCCCTGTTCCCACCCAGGATGGCATTGGCAAGCTACCGGACCACCACAGCTGTGCGGTAGGACTTAAATTGCACCAAACTATTTGTTTTTTTCTGGACATATTACCCTGGATCATGAACTACAAACTACCAGATTATTGATTGATGGACCTTTAATCATCCGGGATTCAAGAACCGATTTAAAATAGAAAAAAAAGAACTCTTGGGTGTAATCAGGGTCTGTTTTGTTGTGTGTATTTTTTGTCTATTGGTTATAGTCAAAGAAAATGATTATTTTTACAAACAATATTATTATAAATACCTTCCTGTCTATTGGTTATACTCAAAGAAAATGATTATTATTACAAACAATATTATTATAAATACCTTCCTAAGTCTATAGTACAATACAAACAACTTAAAACTTGCTTCTTGTCTGATGGTGTTTTATTTTAGAATTAGCGGTTTAGAATTAGCTTCCCCTAATTTTCATAAGACATTAGTGCTTTTGAAATTGTGGACCTAAATAAATTAATTAGTGCTTTAGAAATAGTGGAACTAATTTTTGGGTTAGTGCTGCCCAGCACTGGCGATACTGAAGAATGACTGCTATCATTATCGATACAGGGAAGCTTTTTAGTTATCTTGCTTTGCTAGCAAAGTCGTTAACTAGCAGCTAGCTAAAAGCACAACAACAACAGCCTGCTGTCTGATAAAAATACTAAATCGGTAGATAAGAAAAGTTTTTTCTCACCTGCCTGTCTCCTCCCGCTCAGTAGTTCTTCAGAGAAAGGCAGATGCAGAGGCCTGTCAGTGTCTCTTGTATTTCATTACCTCTCTGCTTAAACCGCTACTTCGTGCTGAAGCATAAATGATACAACGTTCAACATTTTCCATTATCTGACAAGTAGCAAGTCTACTCCACTTTAATAACCAAATTTTTTTTTTAATTCACCAAAAAATGTTCTGTAATCTGGAACGTTCTTTACGTTGAGCTCCACAGTTAGCCGCCTTATCTCACTGTGCAAGAGGCAATTGCGTCCTGCGTCACGGGCAAAAGGTCAAAGGTAACAAGGTGACCAGAGGGCTTATTGTGTTGTTCTATTTCGTGTAAGCTACGTCCTTTAAAGGCTGTCGCTATTTGGGTTTACCCGTGCGCAGCACGACTAACACTGAAAACTTCTAGTCCACGCCTGTGGTGTTATGTCACAGTTAGGCTTCCATAGCCTGGAAGCAGACTGATGAGCATAAGCTGTACATTGAGTTGTTGTGTAGTTACACCGAGCAATAAAGCGGAGTTAGACATGCTGCACAACGGGTCCACGTGGAGTTCTTTTAAAAGACTGCCGTTTATGACATGGTGTCAGAAGTGGCAGACAGGACGCCTACTGAGTGAGTTATGGCAAAGTTCGGTCCACAAGAACCCTTCGACTTCTCCCGCCCGGCAGACAGAGAGAGTGGGGAAGTACAAGTTAACACGCTTCTCTATGCCCTGGAAAGAGAGGTAGAGGCTATTTATGACTCTTTTGTGTATGAGAGGGAAAACGAGAAAGAAGCGGCAGATGAAGAAATTGAAGAGATGCATCCGGAGCTGGACTACACGACGGTAATGGCGAAATTTAGTGACCGTTTTGTACCTAAAAGGAACATTATTCATGACAGAGCTTGCTTTCATAAGAGAGTGCAGAAAGCCGGAGAGCCAATCGAAGCATTCGTTAGAAGCTTATACGAGCTAGCATAAACAAATTCGAGACAGGATTGTGATAGGCATATTGGACCGCATTGTTTCTGAAAAATTGCAGTTGGAGGCAAACCTAACGCTTGAACAAGCTATTCAGATAGCACGCCAAAGCGAACAAATCAAGCAACAGTGTGCTAGCTTGCATGTAGAACATGTTGTGGACAGAATGAGTCAAGGGAGATGGCATTTTCACACTAAAAAGAGCAAAACTGATGAACAATGGCGGAGAAAACCGGAGCTCAGTGAGTCCAAATATCTCCTTACATGTTCTCGTTGTAAAAGGCAACATGGGAAAATACAGCCATGCCCACCTAAGAATAAGAAGTGCCGGGAATGCAATAAAACAGGACATTTCGAAGTAGTCTGCAAAACAAAAATGGTGAAAGAGGTGACGGTGGTTTCTGACAACCCAGCCGAGAGAGACGACATGTTTTTCTTGGCACAGTAACTAATACTAAGCCAGCTATAATCTAGCAGCCAGATTCAGATAATGAGTGGCTTGTAGCGTTACCCGTAAATGTCTGTTCTGTCCGATTTAAAATCGACACAGGTGCAGACATGACGGTGATGTCGCTGACTGCATTTAACAGACTGCTAAAGAGCCCAAGATTGGTCACAGCAAGTAAAATGCCACTGGTCACCAGACCTGGAGGTGAAGTCCACTATGTGGGCAGGTTTCTGGCCACAAGTCAGTTTAAAGGAGAGAAATACAGATTCTGGGTCACTGTCATAAAGGGACCCTACGCACACAACCTGTTGGGAGGTAGTGTTGCTAGGAGAATGGGTTTGGTCAGAAGGATCAACAACATAAACACAGATCTCTTAGTGGACGTCTTTGGAGAAATTGGCCTGCTTAAGTGCGACCCTGTCAAAATAGAACTGCAAGCAGACGCAGAGCCCTACAGCCTGACAACGCTACGCCATGTCCCATTTCCTCTCATTTCGAAGGTTGAGACAGAACTGAAGCGTATGTTAGATTTGGTCATCATAGAAGAGGTTACTAAGCCCACTGATTGGTGTGCCCCAATGGTTCCTGTTGAAAAGAAAAACAGAGATCAAGTAAGAGTCTGTGTGTATCTGAAATGCCTAAACAAAGCAGTAAAAAGAGAGCGCTACATCTTACCAACTTTGGAAGACATTGCTCCAAAGCTGGCGGGGGCTAAGGTGTTTTCCACCTTAGACACGTCATGTGGATTTTGGCAGATCCTTCTGGATGCAGAGAGCAGAAGACTGACAACATTTATAACCCCCATCGGTAGATTCTGCTTCAGAGGACTGGCATTTGGAATCACGTCAGCTCCGGAAATTTTTCAAAGACAGTTGTCCACACTACTAAATGACCATGAAGGTGTTGTTGTAGTCATGGATAACATTCTCGTTTATGGACAGACTAAGGAGGAACATGACAACCACCTGAATGCAGTTCTGAAAACCATCAAAAAACAATGTCTTGAAGATGAACAAAGCATTGTCATTTCAGCAAATGAGAAACTAGGTAATTTGGTCACATCATCAGTGCCAAGGGCATAAAATCGGACCGACCAAGGTGGAATCTATCACATAGATGCAGAGTCCCACAAATGTGGAGGAGCTCCGTCAGGTTCTGGGTCTGATTAATTATGTAGGGAGATTCTTGCCAGGCCTCTCCACCAAGCTACACAATCACCATTCTGTTAAAAAGAGAGAACAAGTGGATATAGGATAACACAACAACAGGCGTTCAACGCTGTTAAAGCCATGTTCGTGTCAGTCCTAGCTCTTGCATATTATGATGCAAATCTGAAAACCGTCATCAGTGCCAATGTAAGCAGCTACAGCTTGGGGGAAACTCTACTACAAGAACATGAGGACGGCTTAAAGCCAGTGCCATTCTACTGCCGTACGATGTCAGATGCTGAGAGAAGATACTTTCTAATTGAGAAACAGTGTTTGGCAGGTGTGTGGGCGTGTGAGCGATTTGCACGCTACGTTCAGGGAATGGACAGTTTCCTTCTGCAAACCAACCACAAACCACTTGTGCCACTCATAAATACTTATGACCTGGACAAAGCCCCTCCAAGGTGCCAGAGACTCCTGATACGGCTTTTAAGGTTCAACGTGGAAGCAGAACACGTCCCAGGCAAGCAGTTGGTGGTGGCCGACACTCTATCCAGGAAGCCGCAGAGACACGTGAGTGATGAGACCACAGATCACGTGGTACAAGCACATATTAAGTCAATTTTGGCGAATATACCTGTCTCATCCCAAAGACACTTAAAGATACATGTGACCATTCAGCAAGATCATGAACTGTAGCAGATTACAAGTTTCATCAGGAACGGATGGCCACCAAAAACGGTGATGAACCTATCTCTTCATTGTTATTATTCTGCAAGAGCACATCTCTCAGAAAACAATGGATTAGTGTTATTTCAGGACTGGCTGGTCATTCCTGCTGCGCAAAGGGCTGATGTGCTATCAGATCTACATAAAGGACACCAAGGACTAACACGGTGGGCACAGTTGCCCCAGAACAGGGGCATCCTAGCACATGCTAGGATGGCAGTGTGGTGGTCGATCATCAGTGCTGAGATTAAACAGACAGTGTCATCATACAAATTCTGCATTGAAAATAAACCAACCCAGAGGCATGAACCTCTCCTAACTTCTACCCTACCAGAGGTTCCCTGGCAGAGCATTGTTGCAGACCTGTGCGAGTTTGAGAGATGGAATTATCTCATCGTAACCGACTATTACTCCAGAGGCATTGAAATAGCTCACTGTTTTCTATATCGAGTCGTGATGTCATTAGTCGACTCAAGGGCATGTTCGTGATGTGAGGAATTCCACTGGAACTGGTCAGTGATAATGCTACTCAGTTCACATCTACTGACTTCCAGGATTTCACCAGAGAGTATGGATTTGTGCACACAACCTCTAGCCCCCATTACCCTCAGGCAAATGGTGCTGCCAAATGAGCGGTTCAGACTGCTAAGAACATCTTGAAGCAACCTGACCCCCATTTGGCTCTGATGTGCTACAGAGCAACCCCTAGTATTGCTACAGGTGTGATCCCTGCACTACTTATGACTGGAAGAGAGATTAGAACTACACTTCAGATACTGGAGAGCAAGTTGAAAGCTGCTCCGGTGGACAGACAAACGGTTCAGCAAAACGACAATCAGACAAAGTCAGCTTATAGGTTCTTCCATGATCGCCATCATTCTGCACCACCACTTCCCACACTACAACCAGGACAGAACGTCAGGATAAAACTGGATGGTGAAAAGAGTTGGAAAACCCCAGCTAAGGTTATTGCTAAATGCAAAGAGCCACGGTCTTGCATGGTGGAAACGGAGAATGGAGATGTGTTACGACAGAATCGGAGACACCTGCAAGCTGTCCCACTTCCCGCCGATCGACCAGATCATCTACAGTCACCTGAATCTCCAGTGAAACCGACCAGTAACTTTCCACCTGAGGACAGTTCTGACTCTACGGCCAGAAGCCCTGTTCAGGGGCAACTGTGCCCAGAGGTGGAGCGTTCTACTCCACTTGAGGGTTCACAGGTTACATCCAGGGGAAGAGTAGTCAGAATTCCTCTGAGATATAGAGGCACTTAGTGACTTAACGTCAAGGTGAAGTCAAGACACTTAGTGACTTCACCTGTTTAGTTCAAGTATTTAGGTGTGAAACCTATAGAGTTCTGAAATGTATTAAGCTTATTCTACCTTTACGTTTACAAGGACAAGGCAAAACAATAATGCATATTACAATTTAGTTTTATTTCTTCAGGAGGGTAATTTGTAAAATAACAACAACAAATGGGAAGAGAAAAGGAGTGAATTAGAATTTGAAAGTGCATTGGAACTTTTTATGTGTAAAGGTTCATATATTATAGATGTTGGAGTTACCAGCAGTCTACTAAAAGTAAATAAAACGTTTAAGTTTGTTTTGTAGGATTCATAGGAACAGCAACTTTTGAAGGCAGAATAATCCCTATGTTGCTGCGGACTGAGGGTAGTCTACACCAACGTCCTAGTGTTCAGAGATGCTATTTTCTAACTTTTTAAGTATTTCTGTAAGGTACCCATGTAAGTTTAAACATGCGTGTTTCGCTGTTGGAAGTGGTAGATGTGGTGTTATGTCACAGTTAGGCTTCCGTAGCCTGACTGATGAGCATGCGTTGTACATCGAGTTGTCGTGTAGTTACACAGAGCAATAAAGCGGAGTTCGACAAGTTACACAACGGGTCCATGTGTAGTTATTTATAAAAGTCTGCCGTTTATGACTATGCCCACCTGCTGTGGGCCCCGCCCGGTCCACTATAAAATGTGTCTGGACCGGATGTTAATTAGATGAAAAGTTTTGCGTTGACACGCATCCAAAGGAATCCCCCCCCTCCCTCATTAATGCGCTGTAGTTACCATGCCGGGTCGTTAGACGGCGCTGCAAATTTTGTAACTTCACCTAATGCGCATGCGTGACGACTCTTGACCCCTGTGTGTGTCTTCGAATGCAAACAAGTATGGCTGGCGGTAAAACTTTTGTGTGGACTGATGATGAGGTCAGTTTATTATTGAATGTAACGCTAATTAACAAAACCAACAAAAGTCAGGATAATGTGGACTGGGAGTCATGTCAGTCCAAGTCCAGTATCAGGATATTTTTGCGACATATGTGGAGCAATATCCTATGCCTGGGACTGCTGAAGGGAAAGATTTTCCTCATGATAAAGCCGTGTTGACTCGAGCCCAGGTAACAACTAAGCTCAAAGCTGTTCGCAGCAAATACAGACAAGCTGTAGACTCGGGGCGTCGAAGTGGGCATGGACGAGTCGTCCTGTTATACTTTGAATTATGTGAGGAGAATTGGGGAGGCTCTCCGGCTACTACGGCAATGGAATGCGGATTCGAGTCGTCGGATTTGGCACCAAGAGAGACCGCTTCGTCTTCAGGCTCGTCATCTGGCTCTCTGCAAAGCATCTCAGATGAGAGTGACGTGCTTCCCTCCCCCGAGGCAATTAACAACAGGCAAACAATGCTACAGGTAAATACAGCAAACCCTCGAGGTACGACACCCGCGACCTACGGCAACTCAGACTTACTATTTTATCATATTTAATAAAAATATGATTTAAAAAAAATATATATATATATATTTTTTTTGTGTGTGTGTGTGTTTAAATGTTATTAATTTCATGTGTACAGCACTTTGTTGCAGCTGTGGTTGTTTTAAATGGCTTTATAAATAAAGTATAATTATTAATATTATGTTTTTATTACAATTTTATCGTATTTACGCAACTTCCGGTCGTTTCCGGTCGCCATTTTACAATTGTCTACTGCGGTCAATGGAGCTCCACCATAGAGGCTCCTGTCAGCTGGCTCTAGAGGACCGTGTGTCCGATCAGGGTTGCCTCATACGGATAAATTAGCTGGAAACACTCGGTCAACTCTGTGGACGTCTCAGGCCCGGAGGAGCAGCCGCGGATCGCCCCGCGATCGCTCCCACAACGCCGCCCGACATGCTAACGACAGCAGCTAACAGAGCAGCTAACACAGGCGAAGACACCGAGCCGACATGCCGCGGAGGGGCCATCTGCGGCCGGGAGCTCGCCGCAAATGTCCGCCTGGCAGCCTAAGATGTCGGGGGACACCGAGCTAACGCGGAGATACAAAGCCGACAGCCTTTTTGAATGAACTGACATGCTGCTAATGGCGGGGCCTAACCGTAGCTAACGCCGAGCAGCTTGTTTTGGATGGAGGAACATCGCGGAGAAACGGCTTTCAGTAAGTTTTTTTTTTCTGGCTCCAAATGTATGAAGTTAAGAAGCTAACAGTCCTTCTTTTAAACAGTTTTGACCACGTGTGTGCGTGTGGAGCGTAAGGAAGCTGGGGGAGCTCGGACGGGTGCAAGAGCTAATACTAAAAGACGAAGGCAGGCTTTGACCAGCTCAAAGTAAGAAATTATATTTTTTATTTATTGTACAGTATTCATTTACTGTACATGTAAAGTTCTGTGCATGTTTATGGCCTAGTATGTCTGCTTGTTCAGTCTCATGCCGTTAAATATGTGTGCGGCGCTCCGTTAGCGGTATAGCCGCGACCTATGTCAGAAACGCGGACCTACGACAGGCACGTGTTTTTGGTCCGCGAGGTACGACAACATCGACCTAAGTCACACCCGTAGGTCCCAATCCCTGACGTACCTCGAGGGTTTCCTGACGTTATTGATAACAATGTTTGCTTGTGTTATTCGCATCAATTACAAAGCAACACAGTGATGTTCTTGTTCTTGCTTTTTCTGAAAGGAGAAATTAACCAACCACCGGAGCGACCGGTTCAAAAAACGAGCACGCGCAGAGTTGACACTGCAGCAGGAAGACATCAACCTCAAACGACAGATGTTGGAGCAGTCGAGGGAAATGGACCAAAAGTACTGTGAGAACATGAGTGACATGAACAGTACCATGCGTCAGGTTGCTGACACGTTGAAAGACAGATTTGCCATGCTGGGACAGTTGGTAAATCAGCTGAATTATGTGCAGCAGAACAATCAAATGCAGTTTTACCCCCCTCCCCACATCCATCCTCATATGGTCAGAGCTCCTGGCATTGTGAACACTTTTCAGGGTCCTCCACCTCATCGTGACGGAGAAATGGTCAGAGCTCCTGCCTTTGTTAACACTTTACAGGGTCCTTCACCTCATCGTGACGGAGAAATAGTCAGAGCTCCTGGTTCGATGAACACCTCGCAGGGTCCTCCACCAAATGGTGCTGGCCCCAGTAATCTTGATGACAACAGAGATGAAGGCTCCAGTTCTGCAATGTAGTTTACAGTTTGGGCAGTCTAATGTATCTGTAACAATTTTTTTTTTGTAGGAGTGTGTTTTTAGAAGTGTTCATTTTTCTTATCAGTGTGTTTTCAAGTTAACATTTCTTAGTGTGTAATTTTAAGTTTTCATTTTGTATTTAGTGGTGTGATTTTAATAATTTGTTTTTCTTGAGTAAAGTAAAATTTAAACATGATGCATTTTATTTCTAACTGTTATAACTTTTACAATGTCAACATCACAAATAAGAGTGTAAATCACAATTACATTATGTCCAAATAGCTTAACAAGTCTTGCAATCCCCAACATGTAGGTATTGCCATGCTATCCAGTCCCAATAAATAGCTTTAAATACAAAGTAATACACAGAATAACTAAATTGAATTAACTATTTAATAGAACTAGATGTTTACAATGAGCATCAGCATAATATATACTATTGTTATCCATACCTGTTATAATTATTTATTAAATTGATCAATATTATTTACAACTTTCACTGGAGCGGTTTGCAGCCGAGTGTGATGCGGCCGGGATGAGGATCAGTTCCTCCAAATCCGAGGCCATGGTCTTGAGCCGGAAAAGGGTAGCATGCCCTCTCCGGGTCGGGGAGGAGGTCCTGCCCCAAGTGGAGGAGTTTAAGTATCTCGGGATCTTGTTCACGAATGAGGGAAAACTGGAGCGTGAGATCGATAGGCGGATAGGTGCAGCGTCCGCAGTGAAGCGGGCGCTGTACCGGTCTGTCGTGGTGAAGAGAGAGCTGAGTCAAAAGGCAAAGCTCTCAATTTACCGATCGATCTACGTTCCCACCCTCATCTATGGTCATGAGCTTTGGGTTATGACCGAAAGAACAAGATCTCGGATACAAGCGGCTGAAATGAGTTTTCTCCGCAGGGTGGCTGGACTCTCCCTTAGAGATAGGGTGAGAAGCTCAGTCATCCGGGAGGGACTCGGAGTAGAGCCGCTGCTTCTCCACATCGAGAGGAGCCAGTTGAGGTGGCTCGGGCATCTGGTTAGGATGCCTCCTGGACGCCTCCCTGGTGAGGTGTTCCGGGCATGTCCCACCGGGAGGAGACCCAGAGGAAGACCCAGGACACGCTGGAGGGACTATGTTTCTCGGCTGGCCTGGGAACGCCTTGGGATTCCCCCGGAGGAGCTGCTCCAAGTGGCTGGGGAGAGGGAAGTCTGGGCCTCCCTACTTAGGCTGCTACCCCCGCGACCCGACCCCGGATAAGCGGAAGAATGGATGGATGGATATATATATACATATATATATATATATATATATATATATATATATACATATATATACATATATATATATATATATATACATATATATATATATATATATATATATATATATATATACAGTATATATATATATATATATATGTATGTATGTACCGGTATGTGTAATCGGCTGATGGATAGCACAGTTGGTAGAGCTTTTGCCTCTCAGTGGGAAGATTTGCCAGATCAAATCAATCAATTCTTCAGGTACTCCAGTTTCCTCCCACAGAACAAAAACATGCATGTTAGACTGTTTGGTAACTCTAAATTGTCTCTAAGTGAGAGATAGAGAGAGTGAACGGTTGTTTTTCTCATTTGTCTCTATGTGTCACTGGGATGGACTGGAAACCTGTAAAGGCCTCCACCTCCCACACAGTGACTGTTGGACATAGACACCAGTGAACCCTGCAAACCAAAAAGGAAGAAACAAGTAAGATGGATGGATGGATGGATAT
>JBBPBX010003537.1:47390-73771 GCA_038048925.1 Garcialebias charrua
TGAAAGGGAGAAGGAGGGGATGTGTGTTGGGGGAGACAGAGTGAAAAAGGGGATGCTAGTGAGGGAAACGACAGACAAGGATAAAGCTTGTGCTGTGAGCTGAGCAATGATATACTGACTGCGTTTAAGCCTTATCTATGCCTATGTGTGGAAGGGAGTGAAGTTAATGTACAGCACTACACTACTGGTTGGGCTGTTCACCTTTACCTGCACCACTTTATATTTTGCGTTGTGTTTGCACAGCACAATGTTTCCACATTTGCTGTGCAGAAATGAGAATGATTATGTATGCAGTGAGAGCCCAGCTGGATACCCTGAATATTTCATAGTATATGTTTCTCACTTAGTCTCTCAATGCCACACCGCCCAGCTTGGCTTGTAACATATGCATAATGGTGATTTCTAAAAGCTATAGATGTTGGCTGTGGGCCTGAAATTGTATTTTGTTGATTTCTAAACAATGAGAAGAAATGAAAGTATACTTTCTTACAGCCCTCTCAAGCTGTTTTCTCTTTGTAAGACACCCAATCCAGTGGTAATGTAAAATGCAGCACTTTAAATTCAAGAGAAAAAAAATAACTTTGCAAGTTTTTGATCTGTGAGTCCAAATGAAAATTAGGTTAAACTTTTAATAATACTGTAGTGGGATTAATATACTTTTTATTTTATTTTTTATAACATGTCTGTTATATGGTGTGTTTCTGTGCAAGTTGTACTTTTCTCAACAGCTGCTATGATATCACCAGGCCACTAGACTGTGCATGAGTGCAATTCTGGGTAATCACAGCTTAATTGAAGTAATTAGGAGAATGTAGGGGCATTAGGCTTCAGCTGGGGGCCATAATGAGTCCCAGCAAAAAAAGAGGGGGGTCTAGGTGAAAAGCTCCAAAAGCTACCTTTGCCCTCTTCTTGGTAGGCCATTTGAATGTCGCAATGAAAAGACACATACACATTAAAATGCATATGTGTACGATTAAAACCTGCAATCTGATGATCACAGACTTTGAGTTCAGTTTAATCTATAACCAGAATGTAAATAAATAGTTTATTGAGCAGTAAAAAAAATATATAGGTTATCTAGCCTAAAAGCGCAGAGATAGTTCAAAATTTTGAAAGGAAAAAGAAAGAAAGGAGGGGAAAAGATGGGCGAATCAGGGTCATTAGTTCAGGCGACTGGGTCTGCTGCATTCCTAAGCCCTGAGATGGGGGAGCAACACAGCAGGAATGTGCCTTGGGTAGAAAAGAAACGTTAGCAGAGGGGAAAGAAAAAGACAAGAAGAAACATGTAAAAAGAAGTGAACAAGAAAAAAAAAGTGGACACTATGTTTCAAAAAAATCTGTTGCAAATGTAGAAAAAGGAAAAGCAACATTGTACACATCTGTTATTCTACAGCAGAGCTCTACTTGTTTATTGCCTCTGTTTCAGTGCTGCAAATTTTTATTGTTTTTTATTGTGCTGTACTACTGTATATTAATTTGCTGAGATGTTTATAGCAATGTGAATGGTTGTAACTACAAATTCATAAAATTAACAAAAATAGACCAAAACAAAACATACTGAAAGACTTTGGTGGGAAGCCTAGACTAAATGGTACAACTCCTAATGAAGACAGGTGTCTGACATCACCCAGTTATCATTCATACCATCTGATTCCTGGCTTTTGCTGTTAAGTACATTTTTTACTTTTCTTTCTTAAAATCTTTTTTAATGTTCAGTTTTACAGATCAACGTATATCTTGCTCTTAGTTTGACCCATCATCTCACACTTGTTCTGACAATTTATTAATCGCAGTATTATAAATAAATTTAGGTGTGCAGCTTAGTGTTACAATCACTAATATCAATTACCTGTGTACAATTATTTTTTTTAAATTTATCAAATGTTTAAAAAAAAAATA
Organism: Garcialebias charrua; assembly: GCA_038048925.1. NCBI lineage: Eukaryota > Metazoa > Chordata > Actinopteri > Cyprinodontiformes > Rivulidae > Garcialebias > Garcialebias charrua. Next base: position 49,290 of record JBBPBX010003537.1, read on the forward strand.
ATTAGTGGGATAAAACACTATACACTGGTACTTACATCCTGTAAAGATCCATACATAAAATATTCTATGTGTCTATATCTTAAGATAACTACTGCATGTAGCCATTGTTACATAAAACATTTTCATCTGTTATAGAAAATAACTTATTTTCTGTCAGTTAAAAAAAAAGGCATTTTCCCTAAATAATGGGAACATTAGTTAATTATGAATCAAATGAAAGGTTATTTTGTAGTCAACTATACAGTATTGTCTCCTCTCCTCACATTTATCTTCTAAATTTACAAATTAGTACTACCATAAATGTGATCCATGCCTTGTAATTTCTTAGTTCCAAAAAAAAAAAAAAAAAATTGATGCTGTGGTTAGTATATGTAATTATGGTTGGGGAAGAACTACTCTTACTTTCTGAAGTTGAATGATAGAAAAGCTAAAAGGGCAAGGGGAAATTTAGTAAAGTGTTAAAAGCTGCAGGCTCTGAAAAAGATTGTCTAAAGCCAAAACTTCTGAAACAGAGTGGTGTCTTAAGGGTGAGTGTATGAGTGCATGTGTGAAAGAGAGAGAGATGAGAGCTAGGCTGCAGGCTGACAGGGGTCCCGGTATAATACAGTGGTGGAGAGCTGCGACTGATAACTATACTTATGGCCACTGGGGCTCATAGTGACAGCACATGCACTTCCATTACTGGTCCCATGCCTCATGCCCATATCTCTGGCAGCCTGCCACTGAGGAAGCACACTGCCCTCTGCTGGTCATTTAGAAGAAATTCAGACTTGTTGAAAATTCAGTCATATGTTGACAACCATGACTCAGGGGACCTGACTTTGTTTGACAAAGCTGCTTCTTTTTGAGTTTTAGCAGGGATGAAGCAAAGCTACAAAAATAGACTTATCCATGTGTGATTTGTTGATTAAAAATATAAAACCGTAAAGAAAGTAAAACTGATAAACAACACTTTCCTAAAAAAGAAAATCTAATCTGGGAAGTGTTTCATTACATGTCTGATTCCTGTACATTTTTTTGTTCCATTTAGTGCTGAGTATACGAGGTGTGCAGGAGGAGGACCCCCCAGATCCACAGATCATGCGGTTGGACAACATGTTGCTTGCAGAAGGTGTGTCAGGACCAGAGAAAGGTGGAGGATCAGCAGCAGCTGCTGCAGCTGCTGCAGCAGCAGGCGGCTCGCCCACCGATAGCAGCATTGAACACTCCGACTACAGAGCCAAGCTTACCCAGATTCGTCAAATATATCATTCTGAGCTGGAGAAATATGAACAGGTTTGTTCAGAGTAGACAAATTTTGTTGGGCTTCACAACACAAATGAAAAAACTATGTAATATAGAGCGCAAATCAAGCATTAAGATTTATTTTGCATATAAGTTCCTGCTGTTTGGAGGATAAACAGCCATAAACTGGCTTGTAGGACCTTACAGTACTTTAATAAGCACTTAAACTATTCAGCACTACATGACTCTGCTTTTTGGCTTTAATAGAAATTGCTGTAGTTATGTTTGAAGCTACGACTTGTGCATGAACTCAACCACATGTCTAAGGCAGCAAAAAGCGGGGCTATATTATAGGCTGTAAAAAATAAATCATTTTCCAGTTAACCAAAAATTGATGATAAAACTTGTGTACTAGTAGTAAGTCCCTAACGATGCGATTTTAAAATGTGATTTTTTTTATTTATTTATTTTTTGGTCATGCATTTAAATATTAGTATAGAAAAATAAAAAATTGCATCAATACATTTGGTTTGGAATTAGTTTAAACACTCTTGAGCATAAAAAAATGTTTGTCTAGCAGCAAAACATTTAATCATTTTGAGTTTTTAATGGTTTAAATAGTCCTAGGAATTCACAAACCCATTATCATATTTAGTCTTTCATGACTAGGTGAAATCATCTGTCGGTAAAGAACTCACTCACTGAGGTCTCATCAAACCTCTGCACAGGACAAACTCTACTTCGCCCCATCTTTGACAATAGCATTTCACCCTTTCTCTCCCCCCCCCCCCCAAGGCCTGCAGTGAGTTCACCAACCATGTAATGAACCTGCTGAGGGAGCAGTCTCGCACACGGCCCATCTCTCCCAAGGAGATTGAGCGCATGGTGGCCATAATCCACCGCAAATTCAGCTCCATTCAGATGCAGCTCAAACAGAGCACCTGTGAGGCTGTCATGATTTTGCGTTCACGCTTCCTTGATGCCAGGTCTGTCTGTGTGTATTTGGCTGATATTTCTATATAATAATGTATAGCCCATTTTAAAGCTGTAGTTAATGGAGTACTTTTTGTCCAGACATGTACATACAGTACTAAAGGTTTGTTCATTATCTCTTTCTGTCAGACGTAAAAGACGCAACTTCAATAAGCAAGCTACAGAAGTGCTGAACGAGTATTTCTACTCCCATTTATCTAACCCTTACCCTAGTGAGGAAGCAAAAGAAGAACTGGCCAAAAAATGTGGGATCACTGTGTCTCAGGTAAATTACGTACATAACCATTGTCATTTTGTTTAAAAATGCTTTAGGTAATCATCAGTTATGTTGGATACTTGGAGTATGTTGGAAAATAAGTTTTAGGTAATTTGCTTGTGATGCAAGTTAATAAAACAATGAAAACGGTGAGCATAAATAAATTAATCTCCAAAACAATTTTTAGCTGAGAGGAGCACAGCAGTTAAATTACTGCAAATTGATAAATGGGTTGAAATCTAAATCCATCTGTTCCTTAGGTCTCTAATTGGTTTGGCAACAAGAGAATACGCTACAAGAAGAACATTGGTAAGTTCCAGGAGGAGGCAAACCTCTACGCAGTAAAGACAGCGGTGGATGCTGCCAATGTGTCGGCACAGGCCAGCCAGGCTAATTCTCCGGCAACGCCCAACTCAGGTACCTTTCACCATCACGTTTTTCATCTGGTCATGCTGTATTAAGTTAGCTATTTGAGTTTTTTTTTATTTTTCAGTCTTCAATTTTCCACTCTCAAGCTGAACACAAACGTAGAACAGAAAAGGAACGTGTGCTTTTTAATTGGTTTTACCAGTGAGCACTTGATTCTGTTTTGTTTCCCAGTTGTATTTGGTTTGTTAAAATGTTCTTCCCTTCTATAAAATGTATGTTTGCTGTTCACTTGTTTTGTACAAAATAAGTTTCCCAGGGGCCTCATGCATCAGTGGTACGTATGCACAGAAAGGTCACGTGCGCCAGGTTCCACGTACATGTCGGCATGTATCAAATTGAACATTCGTAAAAGTGTGCATAAATATACGCACACTTCTGAACTACCATGAGTGTGTGCTTACATCTATGCAAACTTTCTCTGTCCACAGTTTTAAACAAAGTATTGAAACTACAAAATACTCTGAAATGTGACTCCATTGGGTTTTCTGAATTTCAGAGGGACACGTTTTTTCACGAGTTTGGACATTTATAGTTTGAATCTGAATAAGGGGACTTAAACTACATTGAACCTGATACAGCATAACATATAACTCATCTCAAAGTATCAAAACAGCCTCACTCCATTGTAAACTGTAAAGTTTCTTATATTATCAGATATAAACATGCGTCACTGACCGCACACCTGTAAGGCCCACAGACCGATGAGGATCATCAAAAGTGGGTGAATTATCTAAGGGACATTTCACTCTCACTGAGAAGAAAACTATTTCAAATCAGCAAATTAATTCAGAACAACTCGCCTGTGGTGATTCCTCAGAGCAACAAGGTGCAGACCATCCCATTTGTCCATAAATAGCTACGTAAAGTTGTGCGTAATTGTGGAACAACGACAGCTGTGGTGCTGTAACAGAACATCACCACAAGAGGAATTGGAAGGGAGCATGTTTAGAGGATCACACTGATCAAACATGATTTCATATTCCATCCTGAGCTGTACCATGCCAGCTGTATGGGACATCCATATGATGCCCAGATATAATAAATCCCCTACACCACGACTGAAACGCTTTGTTGAAGCACATCAAGTCGTTTCTTCACATCAACTATTTAAAGCATAAGCTAGTTTTACCAAGCTCCTGAATGCATCTGTGTTTACAGCAATTATTAAATGCATGCTTAAAGTTGGAAATGCCTCAGAATCAAAAGTGCACCACAGGTCTGCGCCTATAACAATTTAACGAAAACCAATGTCAATGTACGCATTCCTCTTTGCACATGTGTGGGAAACATGTTTTTACACCCACTACTTATTTAGGAGCAGCTCTTGACTCACATTTATTAAATTCCATGTCAGGAAAGATGTTTCATGAGCGCTCAGTTCCACAGTCAGTGGGATGTTTGATTGAAAGGTGCACACGATTTGATAGATCAGAATATTTCTATTTGCACACATTTTTTCGATTTTGTCCCTACGCTAACTTTCAATATGAAACCTGCACACTTTTTGACGCATGAGGCCCCAGGTCTTTGACATTCTGTTACATATTTTGTTTCTATAAGAAAAAAAATTCTCGTTCTGTTGTTAAACTTCTATAGGCCTTTATACACTGAGCTTTCTGACTTTTAAATCATTATACCACAAATGGCATATTGTAATTTAATGCTTGCCTCCACGATCAATTAGAAATGTAAGTATTTGGTCATGGTACCCTGATGCATGCTCATTATTGTCCAGAGGACCAGACATAGCGTTTTTAGATATTTGGTCATGGCTTTTGGTGTTGTTTTCTTGAGTTCAAAATTTGTGTTGGTCATCCAATTCAGGTTTTGAAATTGACTAAACTTAAACACAGGGCTGGATATTGGTAATAATTTAAAAGCAAATTATTACAGAAAGAGTAGAATGTGTCCACTATGTAGGATTTTTTTGTTTCTCCACCAACAGAAGTTTATTCACACAGTAATTAAATCGCTCCTCAGTTTTGTATTGCAAATGGACATTTAATATGAATGAGGGAGAAAACCAAAACATCTGTTGTAGCTGAATCCAGGCTGGGGGGGAAATGACAGCAAATGATGTATGTTCAGTTTAAATCCAGAGCTGTGCTGACAATTTTGTATGTACATTGCAATCTAAACCTGGCTTAAGTGTTTTGTTTTTCCCAAGAACTACTTCACTTGTACAGGTCCTTCTCAAAAAATTAGCATATTGTGATAAAGGTCAGTATTTACCATAATGTAATGATAAATATGAAACTTTCATATATTTTAGATTGATTGCACACCAACTGAAATATTTCAGGTCTTTTATTGTTTTAATATTGATGATTTTTCTAAAAAAATTAGCATATCATGAAAAGGTTCTCTAAACGAGCTATTAACCAATCATCTGAATCAACGAATTAACTCTAAACACCTGCAAAAGATTCCTGAGGCTTTTAAAAACTCCCAGCCTGGTTCATTACTCAAAACCGCAATCATGGGTAAGACTGCCGACCTGACTGCTGTCCAGAAGGCCATCATTGACACCCTCAAGCAAGAGGGTAAGACACAGAAAGAAATTTCTGAACGAATAGGCTGTTCCCAGAGTGCTGTATCAAGGCACCTCAGTGGGAAGTCTGTGGGAAGGGAAAAGTGTGGCAGAAAACGCTGCACAACGAGAAGAGGTGACCGGACCCTGAGGAAGATTGTGGAGAAGGGCCGATTCCAGAGCCACCGTGCACAGGCGTGTGCAGGAAATGGGCTACAGGTGCCGCATTCCCCAGGTCAAGCCACTTTTGAACCAGAAACAGCGGCAGAAGCGCCTGACCTGGGCTACAGAGAAGCAGCACTGGACTGTTGCTCAGTGGTCCAAAGTACTTTTTTCAGATGAAAGCAAAGTTTGCATGTCATTCAGAAATCAAGGTGCCAGAGTCTGGAGGAAGACTGGGGAGAAGGAAATGCCAGAAGTCCAGTGTCAAGTACCCACAGTCAGTGATGGTCTGGGGTGCCATGTCAGCTGCTGGTGTTGGTCCACTGTGTTTTATCAAGGGCAGGGTCAATGCAGCTAGCTATCAGGAGATTTTGGAGCACTTCATGCTTCCATCTGCTGAAAAGCTTTGCTCACAGTGCCAAAACCACTGGTAAATGGTTTACTGACCATGGTATTACTGTGCTCAATTAACTCTCCTGACCTGAACCCCATAGAGAATCTGTGGGATATTGTGAAGAGAAAGTTGAGAGACGCAAGACCCAACACTCTGGATGAGCTTAAGGCCGCTATCGAAGCATCCTGTGCCTCCAAAACACCTCAGCAGTGTCACAGGCTGATTGCCTCCATGCCACGCCGCATTGAAGCAGTCATTTCTGCAAAAGGATTCCCGACCAAGTATTGAGTGCATAACTGAACATAATTATTTGAAGGTTGACTTTTTTTGTATTAAAAACACTTTTCTTTTATTGGTCGGATGAAATATGCAAATTTTTTTAGACAGGAATTTTGGGTTTTCATGAGCTGTATGCCAAAATCATCAGTATTAAAACAATAAAAGACCTGAAATATTTCAGTTGGTGTGCAATGAATCTAAAATATATGAAAGTTTCATTTTTATCATTACATTATGGAAAATACTGACCTTTATCACAATATGCTATTTTTTTTTTTAGAAGGACCTGTATTTGAGAATACAGAACAGTGGGCTGAAACAGCAGTTGTTGCTTTAAAGAGCCTGTAACCTTTAAACGTTTACAACATAAACGGCTTCACATCCTCTTATTACCAGTCCCTTAACATGACCAGAAGACACCAAATTCATAATCTCACAGGAAGTGATACATGTTGGTCACTCTCAGTTCTCCAACGTATTCAACATTTGAGAAGCTGATTATATGATCTACATAATATAACTCAGTTAAGGCTGGAAAATGTGTTTGAAACTGATAGCAACTTAGCAAACTACTCCTTTGGATAATTTTTTACATTTATGTACCGGTATGTAACATTACTTATAAGAGTAATTACAATGGTGTCTTGTATGAAGGTTGTTGAACAACTGTGTACTTAGTTTGTGTCTTTGACACAGTACAGTAGTAATAAGTGATTCCACTGTACTGTAATTTGATTGACAAAAGGTATCTTATAAAATAGACACTCACACACTACCTGGAGGGTTACAAGGGTCATACAGATTTTCTCACACAGGTGACACTTACCTTGGCCTGCATTCCCTCAACGGTGAGGGTCTGAACTTCGCCCCCTCTCTACAGCCTCAGGTATGCAGTGAGGGCCGCTGTAGAGTTGATCTCAGTGGTGCTAACCTAATCACCAAGCATCCCTGTGTGCCTTCCCATAGCTTAGCTCCTTTTGACCTTCCCTTGGATTTTGTCCTACCCATACCTTTACCAGTAGCTCCTGCTCCACACAGTGCAAACTGACCATTTCTTGATGTGAGAACCTTAAAAAATATAAACCTTATGAAGATTTTTTTTTTGTTTGCTGCTATTTAAATTTGTGTTCTTACAAAATCTTAGTAGTTATCTTTATTTATATACAGTATATAGCTTACATAGGGTCTGACTATGTTCAGAACTTGTTTAAGGCCATTAGTAGTGTTTTAGTACTATTTACAGTAGTACTATTTTAAAGGACAGCATTCAGCTGGAATAATCCAATAGAATAAAACTGGAGTTTAAATAGTTTTTTCATTAATGGTCAGTTTATTTGTCCCTAAGTTTTTGGCTCCTCGAAAGGTACTCGGGTGTCCTGTCTTTGTCAGTCCTCGTTTTCTCAACCTGAACCAAACATCCTGCATTATACCACATGTCCACCCCCTTACCCTATGTAGTCCATTAAGACACATTTTTAAACTATGTTGCTGTTTGTTGATATTGGATCTATTTGTGCTAGTTTGAATGAATTCACAGGTTTATGCTGAATGTCCTATACAGTCAAAATGATTTAACAATAAATGTAGAAAATTGTGTTTTAACCTTTTAATATTTGTGTAGATTTTGATGTGGATTTTTTTTGTTTGTTTAATGCAGATGGATTTTCACGTTCTTTCACATTTGTTTGTGGGTGCCTTCTGTATGGTCATCTGAATATGCTCATGGTTTTGTACAAATATTTTGTTTCTGATAGGTGGATACCCTGCACCGTGCTACACACCTGACGGACGGTTATGAGGAGTTGTCGAGTAGTGGCCTCTTCATCCCTCATCGTCTGGATGTTAGTACCAAATGAAAGCCACTGCTGTGCTTTGGATGTTTCTGTAGCTGGCATTTGACATTTCGGTTGTTTCTATTAAATGATAGTAAACACAGGCAGATTACGTAAAAATGTTGCTCAAACTATAATTATGTCTAACTCTAATAACTTATTAAAAAGTTCCGGAATAAAAAGGAAAATAGTTTTTACAAAATATTACATAGTGGTACATTAATATTTGGTGTGTTGGGTTTTGTAATAGGTCCTCTTCTACCAATCATTATAAATTATAGAGTAAAATGTATTTAAAACACCCCTACTAGCCAAGCTGAGATTGTTTTTTTTAATTTGTAAAATGTATACAATGCACATTACTACACGCAGATCTCAAAATAGTCATGAATCTAAAAACAATTCAAAAGATTGTTGTAATTTAAAGCTATTTTTTAGAGACCGTACAACAGTTTTAAATCAAGCACAGCTTGCGTTCATTTGCTTTTAAGGTTCCTCATAATTATTTATAATAATTATTGTTACGAATCTGGTTTGATTCAGAATGTGTATGCAAGTTTAGGGACAGGACTAGATAAGCCATTGCTTCTTCCCGTTCCCTTTTTGAACATTTTTGTTTTGTTTCCAGAATATTTTGGTGGAAATATTTACATTTTTATTTGTTTATGGTATTGTTTAAAAAATTTAACTGTTCAAAATGAAATAAAGAAATAAAATAAAAAATAATGCAAAGTACTAGGATGCAAAGAATGATGTGAGTAAATGAGAATTGAAAGCTATGAAGCAAACAGTTTGGGGAAGGAAGTAAAGTGCCAGCTCTAGTTGTGTGTGGTTTTTGTTAAACTGTTTCTTTGTTTTAAGAAAGAAAATATTCTGACTTCTCCCTGCAGTCTCCAGTTCTGTCTGCACTAAGGTCTATGCTTGAAATGACAACCACTGCGAACCATTTTTGTCATATAAAACAAATACTGTACTTGGTTATATAATGAAATTATTTTAGAAATTTTAATGTAATTCATAAAGGAACTGTTGGATAAAAAATTACCCTACTTACTCAAATAAACCACTCTGAGGACGCGAGAAGATTTTTAACCGGCCTTTACTTGCAAGAGCAGACTGTCATGAAACAGGCTTTCATGTACAAAGTTACATGCTCAGCGCCTCGTCACGAGAATCTGCACCGGATAATGTGAGAGCAGTGTTTTTATAATACATGCTTATCAGACAGAGGCAGGGCAAGACGACCTCTGCTTCCCAGCTTACAGACTCTGAGGCGTCCTTGGAGTTATCAGGTGCGCCTGCAAACTCCTCTCTAAACTCACACACATTAATTTAACATTAGTTAATGACAAACATCCATAAATGTGTTCCAAAATTCTCCTGACAGAAACTATTTGCTTTTTTCCAGTCAGATTAAATCTGTTATCATTCTGGTATCTTGAGACTACCAGTAAATCATTTTGGCTTTAGAGCTAATTAAAGCTGATTTAAATGGCCATTCTTCATGCTGAATTTTTTTCTGCTCTGTCTGCAGGCTAACAGCTGGCAGGACACCACCAACCCTCCCTCGGTCACCTCCCCTCCTGGTCCTGGCAGTGTCCACTCTGACACTTCCAACTGATTTGGTGGCGCTTTTTTTTTTTTTTTTTTTCACCTTTGCTTCATTCCCACTGCGGTCTTCTCTTTTAACCATCTTTTGTCCTTATTTTGCGTTTCTTCCTCATCAACAAGCCACACAGCGTTGTAAACAAATGTCACGCACACGTGCTGTGCTGGAACAAAGGACAGCTGTACAGTAGTTAAGAGGATTTCTCCCTTCAGCTCTATTCCAGCGCTCCAATCTTCATAAGTCACAAAGGGGAACGGAGCACACAGATACCAAGTAAAAAACCCTTTCTGTCGAGGAGTTTTGGAAAACCACTGATCCAGCTGTGTAGATGATCATGATGTCTGTACATTATGTGTATATGCACGTTAACTTTACACGGTACTCTCAGCTTGTTCATGTGCCGTTGACCTCTACATTCAACTCTTTGCTTTGGGAAACTGTGCGTGATTGCCCGTATCTACTGAAGCCTCGGCATCCGACAGTCAAACTATGGATACGGACCACCAGGGAGCTCTGCTCGCCTTGCTTGTACCAAAGTGCTGCCCCAGTGTTCCTCTGAGATTACCCTCTGCCAGCTCAACACAAGACACAATCGCATCTTCGTGTCCTTAAAACTTGATGTGTCATCCTGTTAGGATTTCAAAAAGAATAACTGCGCTATGCACAAAGGTGCATGCATCGATTCACCAAACACATATCACAACTTTTCAGATGTTTTCATATTGAGCTGACATAAAAGGTGTGTCGAGCACAAATGTTGGCATCCGTATGAGCTTATACCTTTTTTTGAAAGATACTTAGGTGGATCTCTTTCTAACCACAGCAGGACAAGTGATGATTGGGTTGATGAGAAGAGAATGAAGGCAGAGAGAGAATATCTTTGGTTGAGTGGCTGTAACTACCGGTAATAGCCCTTTTTTGTTGCTAACCAATAGAGGGTGTTGGTAGATGGCTTGTAGAATTTACTTACTTTCTTGTTTACTAGTTCATTTGATTGTAGGTTATTTTTTTAACGCTGTTTCACCAAGAATGCACCAGCCACCACCAAAAATTACTTCACTAAAAGCATCTTAATGACGAGAAAAGGGTGAAAAGATTGTGGGGCATCGATGTGTTACTGGGACAAACGTGACATGAATTTAGAAATGTGACTGTCTTCCATGCATGTAGGACTTCTAGGTGTGAAATCGTTTTCATTTATTCTTCCGAGTTTTTAGCTTAAGTTTTCTTAACAAAAAAAAGGTAAAATTATTACAGTCAGACCAAAAATGATAAAATGCATCATGCATTACTATGATGTGTGTCTGTGTGGGCATGTGTACAGGGTTCAAGGGAGGTCTTCTTCACACTGGCTGGTGCCCATTTGAACTTTGTAAGCATTATTTAGACTTGGCGCTTCCACCAGCTAATGGCACATAAGATGGGGTTCAGCTGATTTATTTCCCGTCTTGTAACGTTTAAGCTCGAGAGCCCAAGGCAACACATCACAACCTATTGTTGTACCAAAACCAAAAATACCAAGTTCAGAAATGTAATAATGCTATTCTGTCTCTTTAAAGTTGGCGCACAGCCATCCTCTTACGTTTGAGGAGGGGAGGGATTATATTTGTATCTGTGTCTTTTTTGTGGTGTTGTCATGCCTCGAGTTGTTTTAATTTTTATTTTTTTATGCTTTGTTATGGGGCTTACCTAAGTTTCTGGGTGGAGTGGACACATCACACCTGTAAGTTCATTGTGAGCATAACAGAAATGTACTCCCCTTTTATCTAACCTTTAATAACCTCTGGTTAAAAAATGTTTTTTGTTCTGTAGCCAATAGGGCAAGGGCTGCTCTGTTACCAAAAAAGGCAGCACTGGGTATAGTAAACACTTGAGACAAACCTGCAACATTTTGGGGATTTTCATCGTTTAAAGCTATTTTATACATTAAATGTTATTCAAATAAAGCATTTTGATAGTAAGGTAAAGCCTTATTAGGATTTTGTTCAAGACATGTTACAGAACAGGACCTGAGCTTGAAAGCTAGTCACATAATGTTAAACTTCTTTAGTTACTCGCAGCAGTTTGTACAGCTGCATCATGGGTAATGCTGTCGCCACACCAAAATCATGCGTGCCCCTTTTTCTACCTGTTGTAATGGATGTCACTGTACAGTTTGTGTAATGTTTCAGTATTTTTTTTTTCTTTTGATAAAAAAGTTGAGATATATCTCACAATATTCAATAACTCTGTATCACCTTTGAATATTATTTAGGTCTTTTGTTATGTAACCAAGTTGCAATGTAGGGTTAACAAACGTAACGTGGTGCTGTGGAACTATTGTAAATCTCTTGATTTGACCCCCCACCCCCCCTCTCATAGTTTGATTGCTCTTTCATTTACTCTCATTCAACAAATAGGACACTTAATTTCAAAACACTAATCATTAAAGCCAAACACCAGATGTCAATATATCCTATTTGTGAACTTGTACTTTTTGCAGCAGAGCTGCAATTCTAACATTTAAAAAAACTTATTTGTATACTGTCAAACATTTTGATTTTGTGAGTTATGACGAGTTCCACAGCACCAAATGGCTTTATGAACTTTGATTTCTTTGTTTTTATTAGTATATTTGTATCTCCCTTTTCCCCTTGTATTTACCCCTCTCTCTACCTCTGTCTTTCCATTTCTCCTGTATATAACCCCACCGTTTTCAGACTTGTGAGTCTGTATAAACTCCTTTTATACCTCAACTTTAGAATCGATCTAGAAAGAGTAAAACAAAAACGAAGAATATGACAAATTGTAGTGTTCTTAATAGAAAATTAATACAAATAATTTAGTGTGATTTTTATTTTTTTCCTTCAGTATTTCATTTTAGGAGTGTTTCATTTTATAATTTGTCACAAATGCTCTTGTGATAGTCAAATGTAATAAAAGGAGAGATTGCACCGTTTGATTAGTGATTTTTTATTTTATTTTTATCCACACAGACTGAAGTGTATTTCTGAAGCTCTGGCAGGAAATTGACAGCTGTTCTTCAGGTCAAAAACTTTGTATAAAAACAAAAATCAAAACATTTACTCAGAATATTTTATTTTTCCATCTTTCATACCACATACACTGTCCATCTGTCATCTCTACGGTCGGTGTGTCCTGAAGCTTCCACTCTTCTGAACAAGGTCAATGGTTTTCTGTAAACAAAGTCAACAATAGTATGTACTCAGTTGGGTTAAATGAATATTTCTAAAGCCAGACTTTTTACAAGTTATTTCAGATAATTTCAAACAAAAACGTTTACAGTAATTTATAAAAGCATCCACTTAATATTTATTTTCTGTAATTTGTTGCTTTACATTTTAAACTAATTTTCCCACGGCATGATGCTGCCACTACCATGCTTCAAGGTAGGAATGGTGTTCTCAGCATGATTGGAGCTGTTGGATTTGCCTCAAGACATGTCGCATATATATACTGTACATGTATATTTTTTATATAATTTTTTCATTTTAAATTAAAACGCAAAACAATTTCACATATATGAAAACAACAAAAACAAAATGAAAGGTAGCAGAAAGAAGAAGAAATCATATCTGCCCATTTTTTAAACAATCGATTCAAACAATCATCTATAAATAACAGAACAAAATGAATAACACATCCCAATTTTCAATTTAAAGGACATTTCACATTTAATTTATATGTATTTTTTCAACAATTTAGTTTTGATCATTCTCTTCAACATAAACACTGACTTTGTTTTTTTAAACATTTTCCAAACCATTAAATTCCCTTTAAACTTTGAGATTTTCATTAATGAAAAGTGCGTTATAAATTGAATTCATTATTATTATTATTATTATTATTATTAAACTGGTTTTATATATACAGTATCTGCATTACTGAGAGTTCATAATGACATAGCTCAGTCAGTTGACTGGATGCCCAGTAGCTCTGGTGCTTCTCGACCTTACAGCGACCTTTGACACGGTGGACCACTCTGTACTTCTGTCTCGCCTCCATGATTTTTTTGGATTCGTGGTTCGGCCCTGAAGTGGTTCACGTCCTATTTATCTGTCAGGACCTTGTCCATTTTGCTCAATGGCTACCTTCCTCTACAGCCCCTGTTCTGTGTGGGGTGCCCCAGGGTTCCATTTTGGGCCCTCTGCTTTTTTCTTTGTACTTGTTGCCACTTGGATCTATTATAAGACAACACAATGTCAACTTTCATTTTTATGCAGATGATTTGTAGATCTATTTACCACTAAGGCCTAGACCCAGTAATCTAATGTTTTCTCTCTTTGACTGCATCTCTGAAATCAAACAATGGCTAAACAATAACTTCCTGTTTTTAAATGACAATAAAACGGAGTGGATTTTATTTGGTGACAAAGATGCAACTGGCCTGGGAAATTTGAATATTAACTTCAGTGACATTTTGAAAAACCTTGGAGTGACCTTTGACAAGGCTTTACACTTTGACAAACACATCGCCTCTGTCTGGATTTTTTTATTTACGTCTTTTAAAAAAGGTCAAACCATTTTTAAACTGTTGTGACTTGGAGAAGGCTGTTCATGCTTTTATCAGTTCTAGGCTCGATTATTGTAACGCTCTGTATGTTGGTGTGCCTCAGTCAACACTGAGCCACCTCCAGCTTGTTCAGAATGCAGCAGCTCGCCTTTTAACCAACACTCCTAGATGAGACCACATCACACCTGTTTTATTCTCTCTTGGCTTCCTGTCCGTTTTAGAATAGATTTTAAACTTTTATTATTTGTTTTTAAAGCTCTGAATGGCCTCGCTCCTCCTTATATAACAGAGTTGTTAAGTTTCCCCTCCCGCTCCAGGTCTCTGAGGTCAGACAGCTCCTGCTCTCTGTTCCAAGGACAAAATATAAATGTTGGGGTGACCGTGCCTTTTCTGCGGCCGCACCTCGACTCTCGAATACGCTCCCGCTTGAGCTACGTCACTGAACTTGGCCCTTTTAAATCGAAGCTCAAGACTTTTATTCCAACAGGCTTTTAGTAATTAAATATGTGGTGACATTTCTGGTTTTATTTTTGCTATTATGTTTTGTTTTTCTTGATTTTTAATCTGTTGTCATTTTAAGTACTGCACTGTTTTTTGTTAAGCACTTTGGTCACCATCACCATGGTTGTGTAAAGTGCTATAGAGAGAAATATATATATATATATATATATACAGTATATATATATATTTTTTTTTCCCCATTTAACTTAAATCTGGAGTATTCTTTTTTTTTTAAATTAAAAGTCAACTAAATTCCAAGTTGTAAGGCAACAAAGCAGACTACTAAAAGGGACAATTTACAGTATGTTGCAAGGCAGTGCAGATAAAATCATATCTTCCTTCCCATCAAATTCACAAGAAAAATGCCTTCAAATCCAGTTTTAGTTGCAGAGCAACGTGCAACAACGTGCATAATCAGAAATCGGGTGTGTGTGCAAGAAGCTTAAAAACTGAATGCCGCAGACGGGAAGTGTCAAGTACAAAGCTGAGCAGCAGAAAGCAGAATGTGAAACTTTTGTTTTGCAGAACTGCATCTGGTTGTTCTCTGTGGTTGTTGCTCTTCAGCGTTACCTCCGTTAGTGGGGAGCTGATCTCGATGGGTGAGGACACCTGCTGCCGATCAACACCTCTCTGACACAAGCAGCACAGGATCCACTTGAACGTCCTCCGCATCTCGTCGTCCCGCAGAGAGTAAATGATCGGATTGACCAGAGAGTTGCACTCTGCTATCACCAAGCAGTACTTCTCATATTTCATGGCGTTGCTGCGTTTACCCAACAGGCCGTCCATTAGGAGAATTATGAGGCCGGGTGTCCAGCAGATTACAAAGGCCCCTGGCGAAAAGTGGATTTTTAGAGAACAATGAAAATGTAGAGGACAATTATATGCACATTTTTCACTGAACCGCCAATGTAACATAACTCCAGTCTACATTGTGTCATACTTCTTCCTCGATTGTTTAGTTTGTTCTTAGCTGGTATGTAGAACAATTTATCTGTCAGGAAATGAGTCACCTGTGCAGTCAACAGACAGATCGGGACAAGATAATTGGAGATCAGTGGAATTTTCTAACCTGGAGTTAAATCATAGTGTTCACAAAAGCAGATAAAATCTAAAGAACTGGTTTGTGGAGCCAGTCATGCACAAATCAAAATAAGCTTCTATTCAACGACCTAAAGCACTGCAATACTTTTAAAATGGTACTTGAAGTTCAGAAGAAAAGAGAAATAAATATGACACCAAATCTACACAATTCGTTTCTCTCAGATGGTGTGTCCTTAAATTAAAAAAACTGAAATGCAAAATTTGTGATTGGCTGAAAAACTATTTGAGGTAAACTACTTCATTTTGCACCCCGGTCCGGGGCCTTTATGGGTGGAGTTTGCATGTTCTCCCCGTGCATGCGTGGGTTTCCTCCGGGTGCTCCGGTTTCCTCCCACAGACCAAAAAACATGCATGTTAGGCTGATTGGTGACTCTAAATTGACCCTAGGTGTGAGTGAGACAGGTCCCTCTTGTAAATGAGTCCCCGTGACTCAACGAGGCTAGCCTGTATAAATAAAGGTTGAATGAATGAATGAATGAATGAATTTGATATACAAACCGGATTCTAAAAAAGTTGGGACACTAAACAAATTGTGAATAAAAACTGAATGCAATGTGGAGATGGCAAATGTCAATATTTTATTCATAATAGAACATAGATGACAGATGAAAAGTTTAATCTGAGTAAATGTAATATTTTAAAGGAAAAATATGTTGATTCAAAATTTCAGTGTCAACAAATCCCAAAAAAAGTTGGGACAAGTAGCAATAAGTGGCTGGAAAAAGGAAATTGAGCATATAACGAACACTAATTAGGTCAATTGACAACATAATTGGGTATAAAAAGAGCTTCTCAGAGTGTCAGTGTCTCTCAGAAGCCAAGATGGTAAGAGGATCACCAATTCCACCATTGTTGCGCAGAAAGATAGTGCAGTAATACCAGAATGGTGTTACCCAGCATAAAATAGCAAAGACTTGTAAGTTATCAACCGTGCATAACATCATCAAAAGATTCAGAGAATCTGGAACAATCGCTGTGCGTAAGGGTCAAGGCCGTAAAACTACTGGATGCTCATGATCTCCGGGCCCTTAAACGTCACTGCACCTCAAACAGGAATGCCACTGTCAAGGAAATAACAGAATGGGCTCAGGAATACTTCCAGAAAGCATTGTCAGTGAACACAATCCACCGTGCCATCCGCCGTTGCCAGCTGAAACTCTACAGTGCAAAGAGGAAGCCATTTCTAAGCAAGCTCCACAAGCTCAGACGTTTGCACTGGGCCAGGGGTCATTTAAAATGGAGTGTGGCAAAATGGAAGACTGTTCTGTGGTCAGATGAGTCACGATTTGAAGTTCTTTATGGAACACTGGGACGCCATGTCATCCGGACCAGAGAGGACAAGGATAGCCCAAGTTGTTATCAACGCTCCGTTCAGAAGCCTGCATCACTGATGGTATGGGGTTGCATGAGCGCTTGTGGCATGGGCAGCTTGCATGTCTGGAAAGGCACCATTAATGCAGAGAACTATGTTCAGGTTCTAGAACAACATATGCTCCCATCTAGACGTCATCTCTTTCAGGGAAGACCCTGCATTTTTCAACAAGATGATGCCAGACCACATTCTGCAGCAATCACAACATCATGGCTATGTAGGAGAAGGATGGGCGCATCATAAAGAGGAAGGTGTGACAAAGAAGGCCCAAGACGATTGAACAGTTAGAGGCCTGTATTAGACATGAATGGGAGAACATTCCTATTTCTAAATTTGACGCCATGAAATTTTCAAACAACATATTTTTTCCTTAAAATTATACATTCTCTCTCTGAATAACATATTAGATGTTGGCACCTCCACATCATTGCATTCAGTTTTTATTCACAATTTGTTTAGTGTCCCAACTTTTTTGGAATCCGGTTTGTAGTTGCAAGTACCTTTAAAAACATTTTATTCATTGGGTATGGTGGTATGAAAAGCTGGCAATGAGCTTCACAGAGATCATGCCGCTGCTGCTCGTTCTCACCCAGAATCATGGAGATGGTTTTCATCAGGTTGACAATCGTCTGGTTGTGTCGCATCTCCGACGTGTGCTGAGACATGCTCCGACCCTGGCGCTTCACGTAATAGAAGATACGAGCGTACACGGCCACCATGATGAAGAAAGTGAGCAGGTTGAGAACTGCCCAGAAAATGAGAAAGCGGCGGCTGTAGAGGGGCGCGACGGTGGAGCAGTCGTCGAGATCACATTCACAGTTCCAAAGGGTTGAGGGAACCAGACCCATGATTATTCCTATGGCCCAGATGCAAACTATGAGCAGCACCACACGCCTCTTGGTCATGTTGCTGTGTAGCTGCATGGTGATGATGGTCTGGTGGCGCTCCACTGCCACAGCTAGCAGGTTGGCTACAGAGGCCGTCAGGCTGATGTCGATTAAAGCCCCACGGATGTACCACTGCTCCTTAGAAAGCATTCGAGTCCACGGGCCTGTGTTCAACATCAGGTTAGCGTAGGCGAGACCTGCAAACAGGTCTGCTGCCGCCATGTTCCCCAGGAGGTAATAGATGGGGAAGTGGAAGCGGCGGTTCTTGAAGATGCAGCCCACAAAAAGGTTCGTCAGATGGGTCCTCACCTCTTCGGCGCTGTTCCTCCGCCTCCCACAGTCTCTGTCTGAACATTTCCCTGGATTTTCTTCCATATTGCACATAGTGTTCACCCCATTCTTCCAACGCTGTTACCGTACTGACAAGTGGGTGTCCTCTGTACGATACAGTCGTCCTGTAAGCCATTCGTACTGGGTATTCTTCCCAATCGTTGATGGGTGTGCAGACTCGATCACACAGCATTCGTAGGGGCAGCTCAGTGTTTTCAACCACTATTTTGTTTGGGTTAGTTTCCCGGTTGTAGATGCTTATTTTCATAGCACGGCTTGTTGTCCAAACCTCCAACTCCCCTATGGAGATCTCGCAGAAATGTGTTTGATGTGGCTCTCTGTAATTATGGCCCCATCTGATTTTGAATTGCATTCCAAGTACTTTTAAATAGACAACATTGAAGATCCATGGTGTCCCCATTGGGCTGGGGTTGTATGGCATTCTCCATGAGTCTTTTGTTACTGCGTAGTCAGTGATACCCCTATGAGACCCTTTAGTTAGGTCTTTGCTCCTGTAGAACATTATACATGAGCAGTAGTAGTTTTTAGTTCTGTTAAAGTTCAAGGTGTAGTCTTTTTTAGGACGGTCTAACTTTACCAGTTCTTTCTGTACAATTAGAGCTGGTTGATACGGTCCTGTCCTGGATCGTTGAATCAGCAAATTCCACACATAAGTGGGTGCCTCGTCCTCTGAGTCTGAGTCATTGTAAAGCGGGTCTCTGTCCCAGGACCAGCTTGTTTCGATGATTTTTGCAGATTTTATATTATCCTCCCCTTTCCAAATATAATTTGGACACCTTATGACTTGATTTAATGATTCTCTACCTTTTCTCCTGCGATGAGATCCCTTGATGATTCTAGCGCCCCGTCGTTCAGTTTTTAGTTGTCCATTTCCGTGTACGTGTGCTTCCATTTCCTCAGAAATGTCTTGCTGGCCCAAGCGTTCAGCACACTTAGCTTTTTCTCTGTTTAACTGGGTTGGGACTTTTCTGTGTCTTCTTTATTGTCTTTGATCAGCTGTATCGTAGCTCCCACCGAGTACACTCCCTTGTATGGTGCCACGACCATCTGTACCGAGACTTTAATCCACTGGGTGGAGTCAGGTCTTATGGGCGTGTCTACCCTTTGTGCAGCTGTTCTGGGAATCTGCAGCATCCTCGTTTGACAATTTACATAGTACTTCACCATAGTCCCCTCCCATTCACAGGTACAATCTTTTGGGCCTCTTTCACTCAATTCCCATTGTGTGAAGATCATTACTCTTGGTAAAACTGTGGTCCTAGTTTTCCCACAAATAAAGGTATCCACCTTTACTGGCTTCAGTTGTACTCCCGTACATCTTTTCTTTTCACCTCAGTTCTGAGGGGCTTATTTTTTCATCTTTTTGTTTCTTCGCCTCAAGTTTGAGGGGCTCACAGTTTCATTCTATTTTTTTCTTCGCCTCAGGTTTGTTAATTCTACGTGAGTGAGGTTAGCCGCAGGATCTTGCGACAAGTCCTCACTCCAGCCTTTCTCCGGTAACGGGTTCTTTAACTTTTATCCTTGCACACGAGTATTACCCGATATGTCTCAAGATTAGTTAGAATTAAGGCTGAGACGAGGTAATCACTTAGGCTTGTTCACTGTCTTCATCTGACATGTCACACCCTTAGTCCCACTCCGATTTGATAGCCTGACTTAGCAGAATGGAGTCAGATCGTATCTCCCGGAGAAACATGCATTAAACGACAGCCTTACCTCTGGTAGATTGTAATTGTTTCCGGCCTAATAAATTTTAGGATCTTGGAAAGTAAAATCCTAGGATGTTGTTTATCTCTTTTTGGCTAACACAACCATTTAAAACCTCCAATAATCTTGTTGTTATCTTTGAACCAAGTTTCCCATCATTTAATATCAAGGTGAGTCAAATGAAAAATCCAAATTTGTACGTTTTATATTCTTTAATATTTAATTTGCAGGGGTAACAGCATAAGCACTACTTACTACAGAAAAAGATTTAATCAGGTTACATGATTTGCATTTAACACTAGGAATACCAAACATATGTACTTGTACATATTTTACATATAGCTCCCATGGGAGACTGTAAAATGACAGATTGAGGAATTTGCATTCCATTAGGTGTGTGTGACCCCCTGGGGCTGAAGTCTTTTGTGTGCTCAAAACATCCCCCCAGTAGCATAAACAAAACATCTCCCCCATATTCCAACAACAACATTCCTTCTGCAGGTTTAAAGTGCAGCTTTTTACAACACAGACCAAACTTTTGGAGATGTTGATGACTCTTTGCAAATGTCAACGCTAGAAACTTCAGTTTATTTTATAGATACTGTATACGTTTTATACTTTTTATACTACTATGCAAAAACTCAGGACAGTATTACACTTTTATTATTTCATTTTATGCTTATGTTCATTGGGTGTTTGGTGTTTTAGGGGTGTTTGGTGTTTCAGTGTTGGTGTAAATTTTCATACTTTTATACTATTATGAAAAAACTCAGGACAGTGTTACACTTTTTTACTATTTTACTATTTTATGCTTATGTTTATTAAATGTTTTAGTGTTTAGTGTTTAGATGGTTACTGTTGCACCGAGGGACTGAGAGAAACGCAATTTCGGTCCTGTGTATGTCCTGTACATATTGCAGTTCTGACAATAAAGTTGACTTTGACTTTGACTGCCTCTAAGCGAGCAGGTCCCCGGTTCAAATCCTGGTCCGGGGGCCTTTCTGGGTGGAGTTTGCATGTTCTCTCCGTGCATGCGTGGGTTTTCTCCGGGTGCTCCGGTTTCCTCCCACAGTCCAAAAACATGCATGTTAGGCTGATTGTTAACTCTAAATTGACCCTAGGTGTGAGTGAGACAGGTCCCTCTTGTAAATGAGTCCCCGTGGCTCAACGAGTCCAGCCTGTATAAATAAAGGTTGAATGAATGAATGAACAAACTGATATGGAGAGAACACAAATTCTGTAAGAATAAAAATACTAAATCTATTACAGTACTGTACAAAGTCAGAGACCCATTGAATGATAAAGCTCTGTATTTGTTGTATAACACAATCATTTTTCCACACTCAAAAGTATGAATGTTTACATGAAAACTGGAGTGAAACAACTTTATTCAATTTTATTTCACTCAGCATGTAGCTTGCAGATAGGCAGATAGGCAGCCGTGGCATAGTGGTAATGGCACTCGTCCACCGATCGGAAGGTTGGAGGTTCGAATCCCGTTTCCCCACACCATGTGTCGTTGTGTCCCTGGGCAAGACACTTAACCCCGAGTTTCTCCCGGTAGGACTGGATGGCGCCTTGCATGGCAGTCTGCCGCTACCGGTGTATGAATGTGTGTATGAATGGTTGGATGGTTGGTATTGTAAAGCGCTTTGGGGCCCCTCATAGGGGGCTGGAAAGCGCTATATAAATAAGCTCCATTTACCATTTGTCCTTCGTCCAGGAAGGACAAAGATGCCTTCCTGACAAAACCGCCGTTCACATAAAGCGCATGTGTCTCCGCGGAGAAACTTATGAACCGACACGGTCCATAGCAGGGTTTCCAGGCCGAAGGCCTGTAAGTCGATGTCCTCGTAAGTCGGGGACCACCTGTACAATCCCGCCGCCTTCAGATAAAAGTGACCAATGCAATCCCGCCTTGACCGTGGAATAGGTGATATTTAGTATTTTTATTCTTACAGAATTTGTGTTCTCTCCATATCAGTTTGTTCATTCATTCATTCAACCTTTATTTATACAGGCTGGACTCGTTGAGCCACGGGGACTCATTTACAAGAGGGACCTGTCTCACTCACACCTAGGGTCAATTTAGAGTTAACAATCAGCCTAACATGCATGTTTTTGGACTGTGGGAGGAAACCGGAGCACCCGGAGAAAACCCACGCATGCACGGAGAGAACATGCAAACTCCACCCAGAAAGGCCCCCGGACCAGGATTTGAACCGGGGACCTGCTCGCTTAGAGGCAGTCAAAGTCAACTTTATTGTCAGAACTGCAATATGTACAGGACATACACAGGACCGAAATTGCGTTTCTCTCAGTCCCTCGGTGCAACAGTAACCATCTAAACACTAAACACTAAAACATTTAATAAACATAAGCATAAAATAGTAAAAAAGTGTAACACTGTCCTGAGTTTTTTCATAATAGTATAAAAGTATGAAAATTTACACCAACACTGAAACACCAAACACCCCTAAAACACCAAACACCCAATGAACATAAGCATAAAATGAAATAATAAAAGTGTAATACTGTCCTGAGTTTTTGCATAGTAGTATAAAAAGTATAAAACGTATACAGTATCTATAAAATAAACTGAAGTTTCTAGCGTTGACATTTGCAAAGAGTCATCAACATCTCCAAAAGTTTGGTCTGTGTTGTAAAAAGCTGCACTTTAAACCTGCAGAAGGAATGTTGTTGTTGGAATATGGGGGAGATGTTTTGTTTATGCTACTGGGGGATGTTTTGAGCACACAAAAGACTTCAGCCCCAGGGGGTCACACAAACCTAATTGAATGCAAATCCCTCAATCTGTAATTTGACAGACTGTGGTAAGTGTAGTACTCATCTGAATATTCTGGTATTCCTAGTGTTAAGAGAACTAAATGATTCATAGCTCACCAAAAGATGTCTTCCACACGCTGGGCCTTAATGTGTTTCTAGCTTTAATTGAATTGAGTTGCAATCCAATGTATAATTTGTATAATCTTCTAAAATGTTGGTTTATTCTACAATAATCTGATTCCGATCAAATATGTTTAATCCATCCAGGTAATCTTGGTGTGTTCCAACTTGTGTTTTTATCTCCACCAGAAAACTTTGTTTTAATCCTATCAGGAAATCTTGTTTTTTCTACAGAAAAACCTCCAGGTGATGCTGTTGTACTCCACTCAGAAGTTTGCACTCCAGCAGACTGGACAAATCTTTGTTTAATCCCACATAGGAAAAGCTTGTGTTTTTAATCCTAACAGAAAGGAAGAACCGGCAATCCAGGCTTCAATCCACTCAAGACCGGCTGCACGGCGCTGATGAACAAAACTCCCGTAGCGGCGTTTAAAAATCCCAGTTGTAATCCATCAAAACTGTTCAGGGCCAAAAAGTCTGGTAATCCTCCCAGGCAAAATCAATTATTCCTCAAAAGTGTTATCCATTCAAAGATATTGTAATCCATTCAGTTGTTCTGCGATGCTGATGAACAAGGCCTTCAAAGCGGGCCTGAGGTTAAAATTAGAACATCGTGTTCTCCTGGCTTTTCATCCAAGGTGTCAAAATAGGCAGGACTTTTAGGTTGAAAACAGACTTATACTGCTACAAAAATCTTTACAACACATATACACACACATGGTAAGTTGCCTTTGGTACAGGGCTGAGAGCAGGGTATGGTACACTTTTTATCCCTTGGTGTTTGACCCTAGATTAGTTTAATTTATATGACATTTTAAACTCATATGTTTTTTACTTTTTATATGCTTTGTCTGTATTTTGGTAAACCATCTTTGTGTTATTGCATGGCATTTTTTAGTTAACCCTGTGCTATAAGAAATATAAGATTGAGTCAGGCCTCACATTAACACACGCACAGCAAAGGTCATATATGCATGCTCACTCAGGCCCAGGAGGAGGCCTGAACAGAATTAGGTCAAGTAAGAACGCAAGAAGGCCTCAGAGGCAAACCTTTCTGCTGTTAGTTTTGCTGTGTTTTGCTGTGTTGTCAAATAGAACTCCCCAAAATAAATAGAAAGAACACTTTGTTAGATGAGCTGAAGGCCTCTTAAAACAGAGCTCTGTGATTCAAGGCCTGTTAAAAATGAAAAGAGTTTTTAAAGCATTTAAAACAAAGATAATTAAAATAAAATGTAATCTTTGAATGAGCACTTTTTGAACCATGCTACAGCAGCCAGACACAGAAGCTCTAACGCACACACACACAAGCACATGAACAGGCCTCTCACCAGACAGAGTACACTCACGCACACACGTGCACGCACACACACACATAGATAAACAGCTGAGGTCTGCTTGGAGCAAATATAGGTCAGATAGATAAAAACGTGCA
>JBBPBX010003538.1:0-12378 GCA_038048925.1 Garcialebias charrua
TACTGGCTAGGATATTTTTCTTCAAGTTTTCTTGAAAAATAGGCCAATACTGACAATCTATTTTCTAGCTTTTTATTTGAGCGCCAATTGGCCTTCCAACTAAGCACTCTGCAGATGTTGGACGCTGCATATCATGGTGCTCTAAGATTTATAACTGGCTGTAATCGTACCCACTTTTGTACCTGTATGCACTGGTTAACTGGTCATCATTAACTTCACGCAGACTCTCTCACCAGTACATTTTCATCTTTAAATCTCTCCTTGGTCTGCTGCCTTCACACATCTCCTTCTACATGTCTCTGCATGAGTGCAGCTACAGCGGGCGCTCTCAGGACATTATTACATGCAGTGTCCCCTCAGTGCGGACTTCTTCTTCTTCTTCTTTCGGCTTTTCCCTTTTCAGGGGTCGCCACAGCGAGTCATCCTCCTCCACCTCACTCTGTCCTCTGCATCGTCTGTCCTCACTCCAACTACCTCCATGTCCTCTCTAACTGCATCCATATATCTCCTCTTTGGTCTCCCTCTTTGTCTTTTTCCTGGCAGCTGCATTTCTAACATCCTTCTACCAATATAACCACTGTCCCTCCTCTGGACATGTCCAAACCATCTCAGTCTGGCCTCCCTAACTTTATCTCCCAGTTGTTCAACATGTGCTGTACCTCTGATGATATCATTCCTAATCTTATCCATCCTTGTCACTCCCCTCAGTGCGGACTGAACTAGGCAAAAGGGCCTTCTCCTACTCAGCTCCTGTTTCCTGGAATATCTTGTAAAAAGATCTGAACCTCTCAACCTTGACCTTTCTATGTGGCTTCAAACAACTGCTAAGTTCATGGCACAAACCAATGCAGACATGTTCCTGTTTTCAGTTTTCTACACAGCTTTACATTGTGGCTGTTTTTGTTTCATTTTTAATGTCATTTTCTTTCATTTATTTTTCCCAATTTATATGCTTCCTTTTGATTGTCTACTGTTGTCATCATTCTTTGTTAAATTCAGGTCTCTCTTGTAAATGACTCCTCGAGGCTCAATGAGACTTATCTGTATAAATAAAGCTTGAATGAATAAAGTATATGCATGGTTCTGCATTTGTATAGAATATTTTTGTCTCACAAAGAAAACCGAATAGCATGATTTTAAAAAGCAAATTATAAGATGTTTTTACAACGTTGCTGTGATTCAAGGGCATGTTTCTCATTAGGTAATGACAGGGGTGAAAAAATAATCAAACTAAATCAAATTTCTGAAACTCCCAACAGCTTATCTACTGGTTCTTTGTTCTTTGCAAGAGAACCAGTTAATACACTGTGGAGACTTTCAACAAGTTATACTGCTCTGTGGAGAAAATACGAGGCCTGGGAGACTGGTGCTGGGAGAAGGGCGTGACGAGCCAGAATGGAAAAACCCTTACCCTCCAGAAGTGCCAGGACAGTTGGGATTTCTGCATGCTTCAAACCAGATGGAATACCCAGAGAATCTGGACTGGGAATGAAGTCATTTGACACCAGGACTGGCAAATTGTCAGCTGACTGGTGAAACGTCTCCAGTCCAAAGACTGACGTGTCTGCACACTCATAAACAAAGATGTGCATGGTCTCTGTGTTAACTTGGACATGTGGGACCTTCAATGCCCCAAATAGACCCCTGATTTCTGGAGGTGGGCTAAAGGCACTGATGGGCACCAAACCAGGTTCCAACATCTCAAATGTGGAATCCTCAGGCTAGGTGTGCTCTACCTTTACTATTGGCAGTATGGATGCAAGCTTTGGGCAAACTTGGACAGATAGTCCTTTGGGGGTCTTTTGTCAAAAAATGCCAATGGGGGGACACAAATATGTGTCAAAAACGTATTTGTTGCAAAGACCCTGGCTATGGTTTTAACATACAGAACTAAAGGATTTGTCTCCAAATCTAACCCTAACCTCAAGAGTTCAAGGAACTTTAAAAATTATAGATGTCATTTATGGTCTATCTGAACATCCTGTACATCTTGAAGAGCATAGCACTATCTAGAAAATGATTGTGGACATTGTAGTTTTAGCTTATACATGTTTTCCAGTCTACCTTTACTATTTGTAGACTTCAACTGATAACCATTCCAAAGTTTAGGCAGCTGGGTGTCCTGTACTAAACAAATGTGTTTTTTTCTTCCCTTTCAGAATACTTTTTTACACACATAACTTGGTAAGATTTTTCTGTCCAAGTATTTGTAGCAATCAAGAATCCCACATGGTACACAGGGCAGGTGTGGTGATCTGCAGAGTCCATCAGTGAAACAAAGTCAGAAAGCAGAACAAAAAGTTCAAGTCAATTTTATTGTCATTCACATCACAAGTGGTACATGAGATGGAATGAAATTAGGTATAGGCTACTGTATTTTCTGGAATATAGGTCGCACCTGAATATAGGTCGCATTGTCCAATTATTGCCAAAGAATTGGAAAAATCCATATATAGGTCACCTGAATATAGGTCGCACCTACGTCAAAATGTGGACCGTGTTTAGCTCTGCTGCAAATGTCTCTTCCACAGGAGCGCACAGCAAGGCTTTTAAGAAGATTAACACTTAAAAACAATTATTTGTTTGATAAAAATTATAGCAAATATGTGTCTGAGCTGAACTTTTCTTTAATAAATGAATAATTTTAGCAGGATAAACACCTAAAATATATATATTTGTTAGCTGACATTATTGTAAGAGTGTGTCTCAGTTTAATTTTTGTTAATAAATGGTTACAAATCAGCTTATTTTATAAAAAGCCATAAATAGGTCGCACCTGAATATTGGTCGCAGGGCATGCAAAAATGATTAAAAGCCGCAACCTATATTCCGGAAAATACGGTACTCAGAGTCCCAGTTTCACCCAAGAATAGCAAAAATATGAAGTGTAAAAAGTAACAGTATACTGTACAAGAATCTAAGATATACGAGACATACGCCAAACGGCACACCAAAAGACCTACAATATATTGTACGCTAAACACTAATAACGCAAAACAATACGGTGAATTGAAAAAGACTTCTGGACAGAAGTCGAAACGTTTTCTGTTACAAATAAAGTCCAGTTGATCCTGAATTGAACGCCTTTTTGAATACGGTGTAACAACAGCAGCCCGAACATGAGTCTGTGGTGAGCGGATGGATACGAATGAGTTCAGCATCATGAGCTCAACATAATCAGCAGCACAGATAAGTCACATGTCACCAATTAAAGTGGGATTACAGTGATTTATTTTTACAGTGATTATCCTTGTTTATGGATTTATAAGTCTTAAAGGGTAGAAGCTGTTCCTCAGTCTAGTGGTTCTACACTTTGTGCTCCACAACGTCCTGCCTGAGGGGAGCAGGGCTAAAAGTGTGAGTGCTGGGTGAGTGGGGTCCTTCATGATGCAGGTGGAACTCTTCCTGCATCTGGAGGTGTAAATGTCTGTGATGGTGGGGAGACTGACTCCAACAGACTTCTGTGCAGCCTTCACCACTCTCTGCAGAGCTTTTCTTTCTGCAGCTGTGCAGCCTCCATGCCACACGTTGATGCTGGAGCACAGGATGCTCTCCACTGCACACCTGTAGAAGGAGGTGAGGACTGAGCTTCCCAGACCAGCTCGTCTCAGCCGTCTGAAGTAGAGTCTCTGATGAGCTTTCTTGATCAGACTCATGAAGAATTAACGGAGTAAAGAAGTAAAGTAAAGAAGAATGAAGTAAAGCTGAAACATTTTTATTACAAAGTCAAAAAACTATCAATTTACAATGACATTTCCCAGCAAACTATTTTTTGGAAATAGCAAAGTTAGACAAATAAATAAACTACTGTACATGATGTCTTCATTCAAACCACTATTTTTTTAAAGATCAACCTTTTCTTAAAGATTAAAAAAAAATACAAATAAATAAATAAAAAAACTGTTCTGGTTTTCTAATAAGCTGAAACAAGATTTGAGCTGTAATTTGATTTTTTATTTTTATTTTTGATAGGAGAAAGAAGCACTGAGAGGTCTGGACAGGTGAGGGAAACCGCAGAGATTTAGGGTGAGAGTTCAAGATTAAGAGACATAACGGCAGAGAACTGGAGAATAAAACAGTGAAAAACTGGGAGGGAATGAGAGAATGAGACAGAGTTGTCCAGCACTCTATCACAGCAAACAAGAGTAATGTTTAGGCCTTAAGGGTCTTTCACACTCTTGATGGATTGTTTCGTGTGTTTGGGGTTGTGTAAGCGCTGGTGTGTGTCTGTGTGTGTGAGAGAGAGAAAGAGAGGGAACGATGTGTGAGCTGCTGCTGCCTCCAGTGGTAGAAAATGGTACAAATGATTAATCCAGTGCTGCAAATGCTTCACCTCAGAGACACAATCACAAACCCTGAAACATACCTTAACACATATTTAGGTTTTTTACACATTTATGTATATATTTTTTTTATTTTGTGACTGTGTTTTGTCATTTTTAGCTTCTCTTCCACACATTTATTGTAAATGTACTATTTCTTCTGAGCTCCTGTTGAGAAATATTTACATTTATGATGCCCAGAGCCCACATCAGCAGTAATATTATTCTGCCAGAATGGAGTTTAATAAAGTCGCACACTGTGGGCTAAACTGAATTATGCAAGTAACTTCATTTGGTGCTCATAAAAAAATCTTACACAGTTATTACATTTTTTCTAAATTGAGCATCTTTTATATGATTGATAAATTAATCACCACAATAAGTGGGATGGAATTTTATACATTTTTTTGTAAAGTATTAGAAAGATCTTGATCATTTTTTTGTTTTTGTTTGATGACATGTCTTGTACTAGTTGTCTTTACTTCTTAAATGTTAGAGGGCAAATAAGCTAAAAAATATATTCATATGTTATTATTTTAGAGCTAAATTATACCTTTAATACTTCTGTGTCCCATGATAATTAACTAAAATCCTTTTATTATTATTATTATTATTTTTAAACTTTGTGTCAGCAATCAGAACCATCATTATGTGCATTAAAGACCTTCTGCTGCATCGTTCCTCTTCTGCATGCTGAGATTTGGACCCAGTCTGTGGTTGGTAAACACTGATGCAAAGTGCAAACAGAACCAGACATGAAGGCACAAGTTGGCTTTTCATGTTGATGGGCAGGTGTAGAAAATTAAATCTATTTAGTTCAGTTTAAAACACGGGTGTCCAAAGTGTGGCCTGAGGGCCATTTGCGGCCCTTGAGTGATTTTGTGCGGCCCACAACTGCAGTTTAAGAATGGTATAATTTTGACCAGCAGGCTTAAGAGGTCGATGCAGACTTTCTGCAAATTCATTGGTAATCTTTTTTTAAATATATATAATGTTTAGATTTAACAGCAAAACGGATTAAAAAATCAATCTTCTCATAATGAGCAATATTAAGCAAAAAACCTTTGGCTATACCAGTAATTTATTTATTTATTTTTATTTAATGGTACAAAATACCAAAAACCTTTACTGCTCTCTGGCAGAGAGGAGACTTTTAGATAATAATTAATAAAACTTGGCTAAATATTGCAGTGGATAAAATAATCAAGAGGAAATTTGGACATTTTGAAATTAATACAAATGTGGTATAATCTACATACAGGTTGATCAACTTTATCAAACATTTTATGAAACGGTTGGAGCGACTGACAGCTGGAGGATTTTCAGAATTTTGATCAGCCTTTTGGGCCGTCCGTGGTCCAAAAGGCTGATCGACCCCCTTCTAAAAAGGACACTTACCATATTTTTTTGTCTATTTTGCATTTCAGATTATAAGGAGCAATATCAATGAATGGGTCTGTTTTCATACATAAGGCACACCGGATTATAAGGTGCATTCAGCAAAACAAATTAGTCAGATAAGTCAAACTTTATTCAACTCATTCACTATAACCACATAAAATCAGTTCAAGGTCAGTAAGCACAACCAGAATACATAAGGTGTACCTGATTATAAGACTCACTGTCAATTTTTAAGAAAAATTCAATTATTTTAAGTGCACCTTATAGTCTGACAAATATGGTACTCATATTACACTTTTGTTTCTGAGAACAGGCTAAAATGAACTTTCCAAACACAAGAAAACAACAAACATAGACCCAACAAATCAAATCAATTAAATCCTTTTTAATAATAATAAAAAAATAAAAAAAAGCTTTAGTGTTTATTATGATTTAATGTTTTGGATCTACAACAACTTAAAACTCTTTTTCCACCAAAATTACTAAACTTTTGTTCAAGTTGAGAGTTAAATTCACATTTTAATTGTGGCCCACGAGTCCTTTCATCATGATAGTTTTGGCCCACGTGTGAAAGTGTTTGGAAGGGAAAGATCTCTACAAGGGTCTGACGTGTGTATGACCACCTGACTGTGCATACAGCAGAACCTGCCCTCAGGAGGAAACGTTGCAGTTTGTTCCTGCAGGAAAATAGCTACAATTTGTCCCACAGCTCTCACACATTATACCAATACCTCAAAATAACCTGTTTTAATGATCCCAGTGAGTCATGCTCAGTTCAACTTCCGCAGGTAAAAGCAGCCTGGTTGGATTTAAAGTGCACCAGGTCCATGCACAAACCTGTCACTGACCCAAAACTCATATCTGACCAAGCTGCATGTCTTTGCTCTTCTGTCCAGCTCAAAGACGCTGGTACAAATGTCCAAAACATAAAACTTAGCATCTGAAACTAAACTGTTAAAAACCAATTAAAAGGAAAGTGCATTTTCAACACAAGGATTGAATGCACCCACAATGCACCCACTTCAAATTTGCTTTAATTATCAAAGCAGGAGCTTTTGTTATTGTTCAGAAACTTTGACATGACTAAATGAAAAACATGTATCCCACAAGACAAAATGTCTTTGAGCCTGTTTTTCATATTCCTCTTTTCTCTTCTATTCATTGAGCAGTTATTTCTTTTTAGTTTGGTTTCTGCTTGTCTCAGTGATGTAAATCTCAGCCTATCTGTACCCCCGTCTTTGACTCTCGCCCTCTCTTTGAGCTATGGCAGGAATTTGTAATTATTTTGCCTTCAGAACTCATAAAACATGTTCAGCCTCAGCCCCTGCAACACAAAGGCACATAGACACTCGCACATAGGCCTCGTCCTGTTTGTAATTATCAATCCATTTGGGGATTTGAGGATTTTATCTGTTAAACTTAAGGGGTTGTTTTTCTGCTCAACAAAACCACATCAGAAAACATGCACACACAAGAAGACGACGACGCACTTAAACAAAAGGAATCTTTTGTCATTATACTATCACACACACGCCACAAAACTCTCCAAGGAGTGGAAGCTGAACTGTTTGAAGATAAGGAGTTTTTCCTCTCTTCTTCAGTGTCTTCATGCATGCAAAAAAGTATTTAACCTCTAAAGATAAAATATGTTAACTGTTATATTCTCATACTTGCACTAATGTTTGTATTACATCACTGCCTATAATCATAATACTGTTTACATTCTCTGTTTACATTTATTAATACTGTTTACTTTTTTTACTACTGCTTACATGTAATTACTACTGTTTACATTTACACTACTCTAATATCTACACCACTGCTGATACATATACAGTGTGCTCTGAACGGTCTTACTTAGGGATGCCCAATGTGCCTTACTGCATATGCCACTTTTTGCCTCTATAACAACATCAACTACTACCTCATACATATACTGTGTACATTAACTCATACGCTGCTTTGCCACTTGGCAAATGTCAATGCTAGAAACCTTTAGTTTATTTTAGTTATACTTTTTATACTCTTTTTTTATACTAGTATGCAAAAACTCAGGACAGTACAGTATTATGTTAATGTTTTAGTTTTAGAGTTGGTGTAAATTTTCATACTCTTATACCACTATGCAAAAAACTCAGGACAGTGTTAGTTTTACTATTTTATGCTTATGTCTATTATTATATGTTTCAGTGTTTCAATGTTTAGATGTTTACTGTTGCACCGAGGGACTGAGAGAAACGCAATTTCGGTCCTGTGTATGTCCTGTACAGTACATATTGCAGATCTGACAATAAAGTTGACTTTGACTTTGACTTTGACTTTGATATTACAGATGTGGTAAAATTGTGGAAATGCACAAAATTATTTACAGGTACCCCTCGAGTTACGTCAGGGATAGGGACCTACGTGTGTGACTTAGGTCGATGTTGTCGTACCTCGCGGACCAAAAACACCTGCCTGTCGTAGGTCCGCGTTTCTGACATAGGTCGCGGCTATACCGCTAACGGAGCGCCGCACACATATTTAATGGCATGAGACTGAACAAGCAGACATACTAGGCCATAAACATGCACAGAACTGTACAGTAAATGAATACTGTACAATAAATAAAAAATATAATGTCTTACTTTGAGCTGGTCAAAGCCTGCCTTCGTCTTTTAGCATCAGCTCGCACCCGTCCGAGCTCCCCCAGCTTCCTTACGCTCCACACGCACACACGTGGTCAAAACTGTTTAAAAGAAGGACTGTTAGCTTCTTAACTTCATACATTTGGAGCCAGAAAAAAAAAAACTTACTGAAAGCCGTTTCTCCGCGATGTCCTCCATCCAAAACAAGCTCGGCGTTAGCTACGGTTAGCAGCAATGGTTAGCATGTCAGTTCATTCAAAAAGGCTGTCGGCTTTGTATCTCCGCGTTAGCTCGGTGTCCCCCGACTGCCAGGCGGACATTTGCGGCGAGCTCCCGGCCGCAGATGGCCCCTCCGCGGCATGTCGGCTCGGTGTCTTCGCCTGTGTTAGCTGCTCTGTTAGCTGCTGTCGTTAGCATGTCGGGCGGCGTTGTGGCAGCGATCGCGGGGCGATCCGCGGCTGCTCCTCCGGGCCTGAGACGTCCACAGAGTTGACCGAGTGTTTCCAGCTAATTTATCCGTATGAGGCAACCCTGATCGGGCACACGGAGCCAGCTGACAGTAGCCTCTGGAGCTCCATTGACCGCAGTACTGTTGTAAAATGGCGACCGGAAACGACCGGAAGTTGCGTAAATACGATCAAATTGTAATTAAAACGTAATATTAATAATTATACTTTATTTATAAAGCCATTTAAAACAACCACAGCTGCAACAAAGTGCTATACACATGAAATTAATAACATAAAAAAAAAATAAAAAAAAAAAATAATAATTTATTTATTTTTTTATCATATTTTTATTAAATATGATAAAATCGTAAGTCTGAGTTGCCGTAGGTCGCAGGTGACGTAGGTCGAGGGTTTGCTGTATACGTTTATAGCATGGATAAGGAGTGTTTGAATGTATGCTTTTGTTGCCTTTACATTAAAATAATTCATATTTCTTACAATTAATTGGCTCAAGCTTGATTATTGTTCAGTTAAAACTTGTTTTAAAGTGATAGTCCAGATCTTTGAAAGTAGAGTTCTGTGACAGGGTATGAACAACAACAGTCTTACCTGTTGTAGATGACTTTGTAGATTTTTACGTAAGCCCTTTAGACAGGCAGAACATCATATTTATGTTGTTATGTTTATGAAATGCACAATTTACACAAGTATGAAGTTTTAAAATATAGACTTTGTATGAACCACAATAAAATGTTGAGACTGGAGTTGTTTTTAAAATGACAAAAATCAATTTTGGTCCTGGCACCACTTGAATTAGCAATTAACTTGTTGATTCAGCTACAAATAAACCTTACTTCTTTAAGCTGACATTGTTCAAAGCATTTTCTGCAACAGGTAAGATTGTTCGCCACTTGTCTCTGTTTGTAGGTTAGACACAGGAATGTAGACATACAAAAGAAGCTCTAAAAAAAAAAAGCTTTAATAGAGAAATCAAATTTGCTGATGTGGCAGCAACAACAACTTTTTATTTTTTTTTTTATTTGACCAGGATTCAAAAAAATGTTTTAGATTAATCATCTCTTCAAGGGAGACCAAGAGGCAAAAACAAATACAAAACAAAATATTACACAGTTTAAAGAAAATGTCAATCTATTAAATAAAACATGTACTATAAAATAATCTAGCTATTAAAACAAGTACACATCATTGAATTGACCTCAATAACTTTTAGTTTGGATGTAAAAGCACTGAATGAGATGAATTCAGTCAATCTCAGAGTTTCTTGTACTAAGTAAGAAGAACTTAGTGGTTCTCAACACTGGTCCTTGAGGAACACCATCCTGCATGTTTTAGTTGTTTCTCTGCTTCAACACACATAATTAAATGATTTAGTTATTTATTTCAGTTCATCAGAAGCCTGTTAATTGCACTTTCATTCAAATCAGGTGTGTTGGAGCAGAGGAACAACTAAAACATGCATGTTCCTCAGGGACAATGGTTGGGAGCCATGACTTACAGGAACTGAAACAACACACACACACACACACACACACACACGCACACATGCACACACACACACGGAGACACGAAATCAAACTTAACCAGGCGTGACAAAAGGGGCAACTAGGTGAGAGTGGGCAGGGCCAGAGCTGAGGAACAGAAACTGAAACGGTGAACTGATAAAAAAATAATAATAATAATAATAAAATAAAGAATAAAAATCCAAAAATCACAGACACAAAAAGCTATCAAAAACAAATAAAAACAGAGATCCCAACAGAACCTTTCCACAGAATCTCACTTTTAAATGATCTGAACTATCACTTTAAGTCTAAACTCTCCAAATCATCAAATCAATTTTTGTAATCATTAAAAGAGAGATGCATTTAGTATCACATAAAAGATCCAACTTAAACATTTTACGTATTTGTTAAGTTTTTGTTTGTATGTACATGTACTGACAATTTTTTTTTCTATCTTCAGTCACTTTTTTCCTTTCACTACTTTTTTGTTATCAAAAAGTGTCACTTTCAAGATAACACTTGAGAGCACTGATGCTAGATCTGTTAAAAGGCTGCAGATAAATGCTGGTGCATTTCTTCACATGCTACTTGTAAGGCAGAGGATTATCAAACGGGGCCAGTTTGTGCACACCTGAGAGTTCCCAGAAAAGAGAAAAACAATCCCCGTAAACAAAGTTAGTCAGAACCGGTTCCAGATAACCGAGAACTGTTGTGACAAAATGTGGCAGTAAAAACATGCACACTTGCTTGGCTTTTCCCTCCAGACGCATAAAAACACACAACACTCATCTGGGGTGCACTGTGTGTCATTGCGAGTTTTGAAAGCCATTTGTCATCTTTGCTCCGTGTTGCCACAAAACAATGAGATACACAAGAACACAAAGGCTTTTTGTCCCAAAATGGGATGATTGCGAAGAACAAACGCACAGAAAGGAGAAAACTGGATTTTTTTTGGATGAAGTTTTGAATGACACTGAATTCATTATATTCTTTTTAAACCCAGAAGTAAAACAGCACAAACAA
The DNA here is from genome assembly GCA_038048925.1 of Garcialebias charrua. NCBI lineage: Eukaryota > Metazoa > Chordata > Actinopteri > Cyprinodontiformes > Rivulidae > Garcialebias > Garcialebias charrua. The sequence continues at coordinate 11,346 of JBBPBX010003538.1, forward strand.
AAAACACATGTAAACTTTGTATGTGTGTGTTTGTGTGTGCCATATCTATTGTCTATTTTCAATCATAACCACAAAATGTGAGGTTTGCAAAACCACTTTTTAAAAAGACTGTTTACTACCCTGTGTGGCTGAGTGGTTAGAGCAGTAGAACTCCAATGCAAGAATTGGGGGTTTGATTCCACAAAAATTCACATGCCAAAGTGTCCCCGGGCAAGACTCTAAACCCCTCATTGCCTTTGATGTGTGTCCCATTGGTGTATGAATGTGATACATCACTGATTATTCTTTGTATAGTTATAGTAGAGTGCTGTATGAATGGGTAATTGAGGGCACAGATTGTGTTGTAAAGTGCTTTTGAATACCTTGATAAGATAGAAAAGTGACAAGTACAGTCCATTTATCCAAGTTAAATGCTCAACAAGAAAATAACTCCAAAAAGCATAACTCGCAGTACTCAGTCAGAAATTAAACTGGCATTGTAAGTTCAAATCTGGGAGAGGACCAATTATTTATTGTTTTTGACGTGACTTACAACAATACAACTGTACTTCATTTGATGTTTTAGCATTTAAATTCATAAAACATTATTTTATCAGCAGTAGAAATAAAACATTTTTGGTTTTTGGTGTTAGCACTATGATAGCAGGGTTTCAGCTCTTTGGCATTGACAGGGCTCTGTTTTATCAACTATTGAAGAAGATATTGGCAGCAGTTTCGGCCATGACAAAGCTTCTGAGTCTGTGTGAGGATTTGGTTCATCCTATGAGGACTCAAAATCAGCTGATTTACGAGCTAAACCATAAGATGGGGGTGATTTGTAAGAATTGCAGTCCACCTGCATCTTCTAGGACTCGCCAGCATGTTGGGATCGACCTTGAAGAAGGCTCATAGCACAGATCATTGGAGTAGAATGCCCATAAATCTGGCCATTTTGGATCTGGAAAGTTCCATCAGGACAGGCTAACAAGAAAAACAGTAGTCCTGAAGAAAAGCAACAGTTGGGGCTTATCTGAATCGGACTCCCCCGTTTGGC
>JBBPBX010003538.1:12581-43257 GCA_038048925.1 Garcialebias charrua
CACAGATGGTGCGTTCGTGTGTAATCGGTTTTCCCATGATTAAACACGGCTTGAAGTTCAAAATCACTTTTAAAGCAAAATTAAAGTGATTTATCATTTTGTTTGCAAAAACGAACGTATTTAAATGTTAAAATATATATATTTTGTGCAATTTTATGAATAGTAAACAAATCATGTCAGTGGATCTTTAAAATTTATCAAGATAAACACCTAAAAAATATTTTTTTTCTGACATTATAGTAAAAGTGTGTCTGAGATGAACTTTTCCTTAATAAATGCACGTAATGGTCAAATCAGATGAATTAAAAAAATAGTTTTGCTGCCTCGGTTCTGCAAAGCGTGTACGGCATGGTTTTGCTCTTAAAAATCACCATGGGTGGCAGCTTTGACCCATCCGCGTAGCATGCCAGCACCACAGTGAATGGATTTTTTTATGGATTTTTCCACTTTATTGGACATAATTGGACTGATGCGACGTGTACGGCGGCAAGAGGAGGCGCTGCATTTCTTAAAAATTTAACAAGACAAACACTTAAAAAATATTTGTTTGCTCGACATTATAGCAAAAGTGTGTCTCAGTTGAACTTTTTCTTAATAAATTCACTTTGACGGTTAAAACATGGCAAAATTACGCTGATGAAATAAAGTGGCTTTAACATTACTACACACCCACCCGCCCATAATGATGAAAGAAACACCTATTTATTTTATGTTTTTTATTCAAACCCGTTCATCTTCTGTGTCGCTGGCTGAGTTCTGCCAATGGAGTTGCATGCTTTGATTTTATCTTTAAATTACGGCGTGATGTGCGAGCGCATGCTGTCCATCACCAGCAGGGGTTTTTTAGTTCTAAAAAAATCCATGTGGCCACTTCGTGTAACACTTTGTGAGCCACACGTTCATCATCTCTGTGTCCATCCACCCCTTCTCATTAACTGTGACAACCACGCGTGGGGGAAACTCCTCCTTCGGCATGGTTTTGCTCTTAAAAATCACCATGGGTGGCAGCTTTGACCCATCTGCGCAGCATGCCAGCACCACAGTGAAGTGGGACTTCTTGTGACCCGTGGTGAAGATGGTCAAACTTTTTTCTCCTTTCTGCGCCACACTCCGTCCCATGGGGATGTCAAACGTTAATGGAACGTCATCCATATTGATAATGTGGTCAGGCGAGACGCTGTGCTCCTGCACCTGCCTGTCCACAAAGGTGCAGAAACTCTCTACCTTTTAAGTAAAATCTGCCGGCAGCTTTTGATGGGTTGCTTCTCTGACGGAGAGACGGTTCCGGCGCATGAATCTGAAACACCATGATGGTCCACCCACAAACTCTGTGATGTCCAGCTCCTTGGCAACCGCCATGGCGTGGAGACGTACCTGCACCGTGGACAGCCCTCTGCCAGAAGCTCGCTCCTCCAGCACCCACGTCTTTTCCTCCAGAGTTGGCCACCTCGCCTTGCTCCCGCGGTTCACCCGCTTCATGGCCGTTAGGGTGACCTCTGCCTTCCTCCAGTCTCTAACGAGCTTTTCGCTCACCCCGAACCTGCGATCAGTTGCACGGTTCCCATGTTCAGCTGCAAATTTGATCACCTGCAGCTTGAACTCAGCAGAATATGAGTTTCTCTTAGGCGGCATTTTCTCGATCGTTGTTGTGTTGTCCTCTCTTTCCTCCTACTCAATGTGACGTTTTTGGCGCGGGCTGATGGGATTTTAGCGGGTCTGGAATAAACAAATAATGGGGTACGCCTACAGGTACACTGGTAGTCGTCAAAAGCCTAGAGGGCCCTTTAGTCCAGGTACAAACATCTCCTATAACAACACTTTCCTTTTCTGGACAAGACATCCCCCTCTCCACCTCTGTTACTAATCTTGGAATAAAAATGGACTCCAATCTTACATTTGAAAATCACATTAAGCATCTGTTTAAAACTTGCTTCTTCCATCTTCGAAACATCTCCAGACTTCGCCCATCCCTAACTTTTTCCGATGCTGAGAAGCTCGTCCATGCTTTTGTCTCCTCCAGGCTCGACTACTGCAACTCCCTGTTTATTGGAATCCCTGGCAAAAACCTTCAGAAACTTCAATATATTCAAAACAGTGCAGCAAGGATCTTGTTGAGAGTTCGTAAATTTGAACATATTACGCCCATTCTCCATAACCTTCATTGGCTTCCTGTCGCCTACAGAATTCAGTACAAAACTGCTCTCATTACACATCAATGCTTACATGGAGCTTCACCAGATTATCTGAAGGATATTCTTATTCCATACTCATCCACCCGGTCGCTGCGGTCACAGAACAGTAATCTCCTTCACATTCCGAGAACCAAATTAAGGACCATGGGAGACCGGGCTTTCAGTGTGGCTGCCCCCCGCCTGTGGAACTCTCTTCCTGACTGTCTGAGAGCCCCACAGTCTGTGGTTGACTTTAAGAGCGGCTTGAAGACCTTTCTTTTCAACCGAGCATACTCTACCTCCTCATGATTCTACTTTTGATCTTAGTTGATACTGTTATTGATTTTACTTGTTTTATTACTTGTTTTATTGACATTTAATTCTGTTGCACTTTGTAGCACTTTGAGATTTTCATTAATGAAAAGTGCGTTATAAATTGAATTCATTATTATTATTATTATTATTATTATTATTTAGCGCCCCTAGCGGCCGAATGTGGTACTGCTCCATTTTTCCCATCAGAATGAATGGAAACGGTCATACCTCAGCCAAAAATTGGTCTAAAAATATGGGGGAAAAATCCATAAATATGCCGCTTTGCCGTATAAGTCGCAAGACATGCAAATTAGAGGGGAAAAAACTGTGACTTATACGCCAAAAAATACGGTACTGTATGTGTGTTGTTTAAATGACATAGGCTTAAGAGTTTAGAACATTGCAAGAGTGTGGGAAGGGTTTATAAAGTCTTAAAATATATATACAGCAGTCCCTCGCTACTTCTCGGCTCGTTTATTGTAGACTCGCTCTACTGCAGTTTTTCAAAATAAGATTGAACATGACACACTGATTGATAAATGAGCCGCATGATCGGCATGGAATTTTTATTTAAAATAAATAAATTTAAATTATTTAGCACCTGCTACACCTTTGAGCAACCCAGAGCTGCAGAAAAAGCTTCTTCCTGCACTCCTGTGCAGCCCACACTGCAAGATAAGCTTCTAGCTGCAGCTGATCAGCTGTTCTCGTGCATAGCGGAGAAGTGGGCGTGGCCAAGAGTGCTTGCAGGTGGCAAAGAGCAGAGGAAGAAGGGAGCTGAAATCATGACATGCTGAGCTCTTCTAGAGCGTTTAGAAACATTGTTTAGAATATTGCAAGTTATATATAAAGGTTTAAAACGCCTTTATATATAACTACTACTTACTACTTGCACTACTATTCCTACTTTACAGTTTTTCACTTATTGCTTTGAAGTTTTTCACTTATTGCGGGGCTTCAGTGTACGGATCCCCCGCGATAAACGAGGGACTATTGTAAATATTAAAATAAACATAACATCCTTACTTCACGGTTTTTCACCATTGGTGATGGTGTGTGTAATGCAATGCCCATGATAATCAAGGGACTACTGTATCCACATTATTCCTACGTCCCATGATGCTTTGCACGAAATGTGCACACGACTTCCGGTTGACCGGAAACACCGTTTGTTTACATGCGAGTAATACAGTTGAAGACAGTCCAAACTTTGTTGTTTTAGTTCATTAAAAATGTGGGAACACCACTCGTTTTGTTAAAAGAGGAGGGACAAATAAAAAGAAATTACAGATGTTACCTGATCGCGCAGACATAATTTAAAAATAACGCGTTTGCTCCGGCCTCTCGGCTAAGGTTTATTAGCAGCTATCTCGGCTAAAGATACCAGTCGCGTCTGAGATCTATCGTTTTAAGACAGTAAATCTTCCAAAACTCTCATTAATATCCCTCCCCGAATAAAAAGAAATAACAGATGTGACCTGATCGCGCAGACATAATTTAAAAATACATAAATAGCGAACGTGTTTGCTCCGGCCTCTCGGCTAAGGTTTGTTAGCTGCTATCTCGGCTAAAGATACCAGTCGCGTCTGAGATCTATCGTTTTAAGACAGTAAATCTTCCAAAACTCTCATTAATATCCCTCCCCGAATAAAAAGAAATAACAGATGTGACCTGATCGCGCTGACATAATTTAAAAATACATAAATAGCGAACGCGTTTGCTCCGGCCTCTCGGCTAAGGTTTGTTAGCATCTATCTCGGCTAAAAATACTGGTCGCGCCTGACATATATCATTTTAAGACAGTAAATCATCCAAAACTCTCATTATTAAACCCTCCCTGAATAAAAAGAAATTACAGATGTTACCTGATCGCGCAGACACAGCCATAGAGTAGGATGCAGGAACACTCTTTCTTTGTTTTGGGTCCGTGTTGAAAACACTGTTGTTTTAGCCAAAGATTTAGCTTGGTCCGGTTGTTGGTGCAGCCGCGAACAGCACAGCAGGTACCTGAACCCCGGTAGGACATTTCTGTAAACGTTCCGTTTAAACAAAAGCTGTGTTTGCTCCGATAAAATGAATGAAAATAACTTTCAAAAACACCCGCGATCCATACTCCGCCTATGGAATACAGGCACTTCCGGTGTCGGACCGGAAGTTCAATGCACATTCGCTTCTACAGTGACGCATCCAGGAATATTGTGGATATGTATAAATAAAGGGAAAAATAATAATAATAATCTGATCAATGAAATTACCAAACAGGTCACAGTCGAACCAGTGAAACTGGGAGGGGAGGAGAGAACAGGGAGGGAGGGAATCCCCCGCATGTGTAGAGCAACTTTTGCTCCAGTGGAGCACAAGCTTGCAGCAGATCGAGTATGAAGATAACAAACAGTTACTTCCTGGTAGTAGGCTACTGTATTTTTTTCCACAATCAAAGAGAGACTGAGGACGTGTGTGATGAAGTTTTTCAGAGGCTATTCAATTCTGACACTGAAGAAAACTTTAGTGGTTTTAGAGCACAGGAGGAAGATGAAGATCGCAATCAGTGACTTTTCCTGATAAGCTACTGTATTTTTTTTTTTATTTACCACCAGCTATGTTAAAGGCATTGTTCAGAATTTATTTTTTACTGTATGTATTTGTGTATGTTACCAATGCACATTTAAGTCAGTGTAAATATCTCATGTACAACGTGGACACCCATGGCTTATACAGACCCTTTCCCAAAAAATTAGAATATCATGGGAAAGTTGTTTAACTTCCATAATTCCATTCAAAAAGTTAATCTTTAATAGATGATAGATTCAGGGCCCACAATGTAAACAGTTTCAAGTATACATAATTTGGACTTCCAGCTTATGAAATCCACAAAAACAGGATTACATTTTTTTTATTTAAATAATGCGAAGACATCAGCCCACACTACTTCTCAGTTTTTGCATGAAAAAAATGAGGCAATCAGCCTGTGGCATTAACTGGGAAGCTTGCTGTCAGCTCTTTGTTGTTGGGTCTGGTGCTCCTCATTTTCCTCTTGAGAATACTCCATAGATTTTCAATGGGATTTAGGTCCGGCCAGTTGGCTGGCCAGTCAAGCACTGTGGCATAGGCATCAAACCAGGTTTTGGTGCTTCTGGCAGCATGGGCAGGGACCAGGTCCTGCTGGAAGATGAAATATGCATCTCCATACAGATACTCAGCAGAAGGAATCATGAAGTCCTCTAAATAAAACATTCTGGTAGACTAGACTTGATAAATATATCAAGTTCACACGAGAAGATGTAAAAAATGGCAGGTTGGCTTTCTTGGACTGTGAGGTCTCAGTTTCTGATAGAGGAAATTTGCAAACTGAGGTGTACCGCAAACCCACACACACAGACCAGTATTTACAGTTTGACTCCCATCACCCTCTGGAGCACAAGTTAGGAGTCATCAGGACTCTGTACCACAGAGCAGACAGCGTCCCCACTAACTCAGCAGCCAGACAGAAGGAGAAATCACACACAAAACAGGCTCTAGAGAAATGTGGATATCCTAACTGGGCCTTCCTGAAAGCAGAGAAGAAACCCAAACAGGACTCCAGCCAGCCATCAGGTGAAAAGAAGGAACCCAGACCCAGACCAGTGGTCATTCCGTATGTTGCGGGAGTTTCAGAGACATTGAGACGTTTATTTTCTAAACACAACGTCCCAGTGGCTTTTAAACCCCAAAATACATTACGGCAAAGACTGGTTCATCCCAAAGATCCAGTCCCCCGGCACAAACAGAGTAATATTGTGTATGCTGTTCAGTGTCAGGAGGGCTGTGATCAGTCTTATATCGGGGAAACTAAACAGCCACTGGCCAAAAGGATGGCCCAGCACAGAAGATCAACATCATCAGGTCAGGACTCTGCGGTCTACACTCATCTCCAGGCCAGCGGTCACTCTTTCAGGGATGAAGATGTTCACATCCTTGATAGAGAGGAACAATGGTTTGAGAGAGGAGTAAAGGAGGCCATCTTTGTGAAAAGAAACCGTCCATCATTAAACAGAGGTGGAGGCCTCCGGGTTCAACTGTCCCCCTCTTACAATGCTGTTATTGCTAGTATCACTCAGCCCTCTGTGAATAGCAAACAACCATCAGGGTGTTAACGATCCATCGTCAGGCTGATGGTCCTCCTTGATCATGTGAGCAGCTGGTTTCGGCTGTCATCAGCCAACTGGTTGATCCACTGTGGGAGGGTGCTATTTATAAGACTGAGCTGAATACAGCTTCTCAGACTGAGGAAGTCTTTCGGACGAAAGACGAAACGTTTCTACAGTTTTTTTTTTTGCTTTGTTTTGTTTTGTTTTTTGAATGTCCAGAGGACCAGACTTAGCTTTTTTGGATTCTGGTAGACTGTTGCTGTGACCTTGGATTTAAGAAAGCAGAGTTTACCAACACCTGCACCGGACATTGCACCCCAAATCATGACTGACTGTGGATATTTCACACTGGACCTCAAGCAGTGTGGATTCTGTTCCTCATCCTTCTTCCTCCAAACCCTTGGACCTTGATTTCCAAATGAAAGACACACTTTACTTTAATCAGAAAAGAGGACTGAGGAACCCAACAGTTGTAGCCCATCTCCTGGATGTGTCTGAATGTGGTGGTTTTTGAAGCTGTGACTCCCGCCTCATTCCACTCTTTCTGGATCTCTGCCAGATTCTGGAATCTTCTCTGTTTGATAATCCACTGAAGACCACGGTCATCTCTTTTGCTGGTGCAGCTTCTCCTGCCACATTTTGCCCTTCCACTAGACTTTCCATTGATATGCTTGGACACAGCACTCTGTGAACAGCCAGCCTCCTTAGCTATGAACTTTTGTAGCTTACCCATCCTGTGGAGGGTATCACTGATGGTCTTCTGACCAGTTGTTATGTCTGCAGTCTTCCCCATATTGAACCAAACTGAGACAATTGAACCAAACTGACGTAATTTAATGACACCTGAGGAAACCTGTGCAGGTGCTTTGAGTTTAGTAGATGATTAGTGTGTCACACTCAGATTAAAACATTCTTGCCCTGCAAAGTTTGGGCTGATATCTTCACAGTATTCTAATATTTTGAATTCCTGTTTTCGTAGGTTTCATGAGCTGGAAGCCCAAATTATGTAAACATAAACAAATAAATACTTGAAATCTTTTAAATTGTGGGCCCTGAATCTATCATCTATTAAAGATCAACTTTGAGCGGAATTATGGAAGTTAAACAACTTTTCCATAATATTCAATTTTTTTGGAAAGGGTCTGTATATGTACAAAATGTTTTTATTTTTATTTAGTGTGCGTGGCTTATATTCGGATGTGCTCTATAGTCAGGAAATCACGGTAAGTCCGCCCCCTGTAAATATCACCCCACTGTCACTGCATTATTATAACATTCCACAACAAATTTAAATAATCCAACGACCTGTGAAATGTGAGTTTGAAACAAATAAAATGTATTGATCTCATTACTTAATATGATCACTACATAAAAAACATTAAAAAAATACAAACTAAAGTGCAAGTAGTCTGTGAAAATTTTAAACAAACAAACAAAAAAATTGTATAAGTGACTAAAAATGGCTACAGGTGGCATGGAAGTCCAAAATTTTAAACAGGGCTTCAAATTTAATAACCCCCAAAAAACGATGTACTGTACCGGTTATAAAAGATTACGTTTAACACATAAGGACATGTGCATGTAGGAGAGATGAAAAACGCTCCGTTTACCTGATCGGTTGTTGCTCTCTGGAGGCAAAAGTGGAAGTATGAGGTTGGTGTCCATTGGCTGAGGACAATCCTGAGTCATCTGCTCCTCTGGGGGCACATAGGCAGGAGGGGGAGTCTCTGCATTAAAAAGGACACAGAACATGGGGCAGTAAGTTTCTGTGGTTCAGTGTGAAAGAAATGCCAAAATCCAATGATCTTACCTGGCATTTGGAATGGACTGTCAGGGTCGGAGCTGGATGGCGAATGAGGAAAGGTGATGCTGCTGCCACTTCCCGGCGAGTTTGGAAAGCCATTTCCCGATGAGTGTGGAAAGGGCACAGTGTTGGCTTGAGCAAAGGATTCTGGGAAGGTGGCATTCTGGGGCATGTGTGGCTCGTTCTGCTGCAGAGGGTTGCGGAACCGGGGCAGCATTGTATGCTTGGCGTTGAACTCGCTGTTCCTTGGCACCAACACAGGAGGCAGCACTAAAGACAAAAAAAAAGGACAAAGTTTAAAGCTTCTGTTTTTAGATTTGACTCTTTTTTATATATTTAGGTTAGTGAGCATTTTCTTTTTGTTGGTAATATGAAAGTAGACGTAATAAATAGTTTAAAATTGACAACCATTTGTTTTTGTCTGGTAAAGTCAATTAATGAAAATCCCTAAACATATCAGTATGAACAGACATAATCTATACACAATAACAGATAATTTAAAACATTGATGGAATTTTAAAAGACAATATACTGTAATGACCATGTAGTGGAACACCTCATCTCTGATATTTTAGGCTTGACCTTCAAGTACACCTCTCTGCATCTCTTTGAAACTCTAACGCCAAAAATACACTACACGCGTTGCAGCTCCGCCCCGCTCCGGTCCGACCTCCGCAGCAAATACGCACCCATTATAATCAATGACAGAATTTACACTGGCTCCGCACGGCGGCGGCGAGCTGCGGAGAGCGGACGGCAGTCCGTCAAAATTAGAAATTTTTCTATTTCTGCCGGACGCCGGAGCTGTGCCGGAGTCAACTTTTGAAGATTACGTCGCACCAACAGGAAAAGGAACGAGCACAACTTCCGTATTTACAAAATAAAATCACCACAGGCGGACTAATCCTAGCTCTATACGGATTTATTTGTACAAAAATGCTGTCAAACTATCATTTATGACTATTCTATGACTAAACTATTATATTTATGACTATGACTACGCCTAATAACGCAATACAAGAAATAAATAAATAAAAAAGTATTTTATTCTGAAATGTAAACATCACTTCCTGTTGCTCAAACCATGTAGCTCATTTACGAGAGAAGATCAAGGCAGCAGTCTCTCTACAGTTGTTCTCCATCTTCCACCGAATGAATTGTTTTGTTCTGACTTACTTATTTATCACTTGATTTATCGCGCGATCTCGCACGTGTCTCGGAGCGGCGCATCCAGGCGGACCTGAGCGGAGCGCAGGCAGTGGAAATTGGACTCGCTCAGCTGCGACCTGCGGACCGGAGCGGGGCGGAGCCGCGTGCAGTGTATTTTTGGGGTAAGTGTTACACTTTCTTGAAGCTCTCAAGGAAACAAGTGACACTATTATTTTTACAATTATTTTGAATTAATGGACACTAATTAATCAGATTGAACTTTCTCTTTAATGTGTGTTAATTCAGAATTGATCTACAGTATATTTTGTCATTTAATGATGATCTGTTACTTGCATGAGTTTGACCTTCTGCTGGTTTTTATTTCTGCAGAACAAGCAGGTTCTGAATCTGGGACGTAAAGGCTGTTCACTTCCTTCTCTGTTTTGTCTGTGAAAGTTAGCCATAATATTCTCTGTGCTCACAGGCCAGGCCATCTGGCCGATTCTGTAAACAGTTTTCCTGTTGTCCGTCAGAGACAGTTCTGCCTATCAGATGAAATATCCATCTCTTATTTTGTTAAACCAGCCAATAGTTATTGAGGAGGTGGGGAAGACCCCGCCTCCCATATAAAGATCCATTTCCTATTTTCATTGGAGTGTCGAAGGAGAGGACTTTCTAACAACTGGTTTCCTCCTCTGGAAAAGCTGGAAACGTCCCGGTCATTGTGTCAACTAGACCCACGTTTCAGCTGGAATCACAGTAAAGCCTTACTGTGATTCCTTCACTCATTTCTGAAAGAATTTGTTTTCTGAAGTTTATTTTGAAAATCAGTCAGTGCGCTTGGCTCCGTTCCTGCCAGGAGAAGCGTTCTTCTTGCTCGTCTGAATCAGCTCACACACGCGGAAGCCATCTGGACGTGAACTGGACAACACAGTCCGTTAGTGTCCACAAACTTCAACTCTTATCTCCAAGACGTATCGTCAACAGGTAACGAGGCGTTGATGTGTTCTGAACGTGTGAGAAGCCCAGCTGAGACCTGTATGGGAAGGCTGCCACCCTGGTTGGTTCAAATAATCAACTTCGTTAACTTAGCTTTCATTCCTCCTATTTCTTCTTTTTCATAAGCTATTAATCTGTTAAGTAATGTGCCAACAGAAAAGTTCCTAACTGTCTGTTTGATTTTAATTTGAATTCTTGTCAACTTAGTTAGTAGATCAGAGCTAATATCGATACAAATGTTTAATGTACTTTCATGATAATTTCAATAAAAGGTCTATTTTCTGGTAGACCAACATAAATTGAAGTCTCTTGTGAAGTTACATTTCTGGCTAATCACAGTTAAAGCAATTTAATATCGGAAAAAGGGTGAACTCGCGAATTGGTGAAAGGTTTGTGCAGATAAACTCTGCTCAGACCTGTGCATCTAAAATATAGGTAAGTCAGTAAACTGACCAATAACTCCTATATCATTACAATAATGGTGGCCCTGTAAGTGTTTAAATACCTTACCGCCCCTATATTGTTACAACCACCTAAATGTTAGCATGAACTCTGAGTGTTTGCTAATTTTAGCTTGTTGGGCTGCATATGAAACACCTCTAAACACTCATTTTCATTTGACTAATTATAAAAAACAAGTAAATATATAATGACGGCTATATCAAAAGAACATAACTTCTAACATAAACACAAGAGTGACTGTTGGTCAGTAAAACATTAACTTTTAGCACAGCTAATGTCATGTTGTTGTGACATTAGCATTAATAACCAATTAGATTGATTTTACAGCAGCATTTTATTTTATTTATTGCCAACAAACAAACAAATTATTTTTGGTTTGGCTTCTTTTCTTTGGATTATACTTTATTAGTATTGTCAGCTGATTTAATATTTTCCTGACTATTAAAGCTGCACTCTGCAGTTTTTATAGAACACAGGACTTAGAAAAATTTTCAACAGGGAAAGCATTCTGGTCCCTCCCCACTCAGAGCCGCTCCCCTTTGCTCTGCTGAAATTCTGCTCAGCCTCCGAATGCTCCGCCTCCACTGCATGTCCTGCGGCAGCCGCTGCGAATTTCTGTGTTTATATGTTAATAAGGGGGCGGCCGTGGCGTAGTGGTAATGGCAGTCGTCCCCCGATCGGAAGGTTGGCGGTTCGAATCCCGGTTCCCCACACCATGTGTCGTTGTGTCCTTGGGCAAGACATTTAACCCCGAGTTGCTCCCGGTAGGACTAGAAAGCACCTTGCATGGTAGTCTACCGCTACCGGTGTATGAATGTGTGTAGCATTCGATGTGTGTAACACTTTGAGATTTTCACTAATGAAAAGTGCGTTATAAATTGAATTCATTATTATTATTATTATTATAAAACGTTCTAAAAAATAAAATAAAAACATGGAGCGCTGGTCCAGCACACCAGAACACCAGGAAATCTGCTGAGCCTCGCGCAGCCACGTTGAACCCGAGTTTAATTCGCTCGTGACAAATTCATTCATTTCCTCATTTCAGTCATGGAGTCAGCGGAGGAGGAAGCGATCACTTGACTTTTGGCAAAAAAACAAAAGAAAAGTCCAGATCAGGGATGAAGAAGGGGAATTTAATACATTTGTGTCACATACAAAACAGTTTTGCATCGCTTTGCAATTATTTCAACGAGAACCTGCGCGGCCGCTGCGGGCTGGGACAGGCGTGGGTTAGGAGCGTGAGAAGTGAGAAGCTCTGTTTTTATTGGCTGGTTAAAAACTCTGTTTTTATTGGCTGGTTAACGGCGGGTCACTGTGGCTTTTTAGAAATGCTTTTAGTAACACCTGGAGAAGCAAGGGGACTATAGTTTTTTTCAGAGATTACTTTGTCTAACATCAGTCTGTCAGGAGATAGTGACAGAGTGAAGAAATATGTTAAAAATATATTTTTAGAAAAGTTACAGACTGCACTACAAAACTGCAGACTGCAGCTTTAATCAGAATAACGTCTGTGCAGTTTTATGACTTTTTTCCTCAGTTTTGCTAAAATATATCTACCGGTACACACAACTGGGATCTTAATGTAAATCTGTTGTTTAGAGAAATGAGTAACCTGCAAAGGGATGGGGTTATTACTGTACAGTACATGTAATCAGAGGTGATTAATTATAACCAGGCATATTCAGTTCTAGCATAACGTTCAAAGTTCTTCACGTACACGTATAATACTTGATTTTGTTGTTAGCTCCTTAGTCTATGATTAAAAAATATATATATAATTCTTAATTTTAAGATTTTGAAGAAAATTTTTCATTCAACCTTTATTTATACAGGTTAGTTCTCATTGAGCTTCAGGGACTCATTTACAAGAAAGACCGGTGAACAGATTAAGAAGTATTAATGTTTTTCTGACTAAATGTTTATCAATTTTTATGTTAAGAATTCAACACTTGTGAGAAAAAACATTTTAGTTTAGTGTCAAGCATTAAAGCCTTGAAGTGGGGGGTTTTGTGTGGCTTTGCTTCAGGGGCCCGTCCTTCTTCGAAGAACTGGTCTTTGATGGAATGAATGCATATCACCCATCTCACTTCAAGCCTTGCAGTTCTTCTGAAAGGGAGTAAGATGTTGATAGAACACAGCTGGCAAACTGACTATTTTATCAAATTTAAGTGTATTCATTAAAACTGACCATATATTTAGTGTCAGGTTGACTTTTTACAGGCAGCTTTTGCTTTGAAGACACTGATTATGTGGAGGGGTACGGGCCCTACTCTTTTTCACATATAACTTTGTCTTTATTGGCAAAAGATGCAACAATCTAGTCAAAATAACAAATGTTATCCCTCACCCGTGCCTTGCACCGACTAACACAAAAACATGTTTGTGTTAAGATGAGAGTGAAGTACACGCACGCACACGCACCACGAATACACATTCACACACCTCGAAGGTATAAAATAAGGAGGCGCTCGGATGGATTTCCGAGGTCTGCCGTGGGTTTGATCAACGCCCGGTGTTTGTTGCATTGATGACATCTCCTGCCGAACGAAGAGGCCTCCTCGTTTGTATCAACGGTGAGGGATTTGATCCTTTACATCAATGCCTTTTGAGTGTGTGTAAAAGCTTGAGGCTTGCTGTTATTCGTGGCGGGGTTTAAATTGATACTCGATCCTAGCAAATAACAGTGTGTGTGTGTGTTGTTATTGAGCATGTTTATGCTTTGCAGAGTTTTATTGTATCTGTGGCAACTTTTTATTAAAGCATACTGAAGTACACAGTTCTGAGAGTGTGTTTTCATTGTGCCGACCTTTTTCCCGAGTCCTGCACATTATAAAATAAAATATCATAAGACAACCGGTTACATACAACTTAGTAGATGAGGAAAAGAGAACACGAGGGTTGTGGAAGTTAAAAAAAAAATCACACCATGTCCTGGTCGGGGAACAGTGTAAAACAGGGGTGTCAAATTCACTTACGAAAGGGGGCCAAAATTAAAAACTTTTTCAGACTAAGGGCCGGTTTCAGACTCTACATTAACTCAAGTTAGATACCCAACATCTTTTCTTGGTTGTAGGTTCCTCAACAAGAGTTTGATTGGTCTCATTTGATGTTCTCTGTTGCACTTTTGACATCATAATCAAAGATTACTGAAAAAAAATTAAAGTGATAAAAATAAAAGGATTTTACATTTAAAATAACATCTTGGGGGCCAGATAAGATGTCAACGAGGGCCACATTTGGCCCCCGGGCCTTGAGGTTGACACATATTCATTCATTCACTCATGCATGGCCTTAAAGCTCTGTCGTAGGGTATCAGTCCTAAAACTGCATTATAAGTTTTTGAAATCTGAGACCTCCTCCTCTGTTTAAAGATGGTTTCTCTCGTTTTACATAAATGGCTTCCTTCCCCGCTCCACCTCTCCACTCATCTGTCTTCTCGGTCCAAAATGTTCTCTTTCTGGCAATCCCCATGAATCAACATTCTGAGCACTTATGTCACTGCGTATTTCTGTAGTCAGATTCCAGACGGTCTTAGCCAGCATTATTTGACTTTGACTTTCAAGTTTCTGCTCTAAAAGACTTCATAAGGTGAGCAGTTCTTGTGGAATTTGTCACTTGGGATAAAAATCATAGCTGAGGGCTGTTCAGGTGCAGTAGAAAAACCACACAGTGACATGCGTCGCTTGTGCCTATAAATACCTGCACAGATAAATAAAGCTGGTGCTGAAATTTTAGATGAGGCTAGCATTGCCGTCAGTATTCATGAAGGTGGTCTTTGTGCGCTGCAACATGCCGATACATCAATGTAGATGGTTTTTTTTAGAAGTTAAATGTGGAGCAGGCGGACAGCAGTGGGGGTATGTGAAGCGAGATTGACAGGATGTGTGTGTGTGTGTAGCGGGTGGTGTTAGGAGAGGAAAATAGACAGTGTGAGGGGAGTGGGGGGTGTGGACAGACAGGTGGTGTGGGGTTGAATCACCTTAGCCTTGTGTCCTCCACCAGATGCTAAAACAAAACATGTGCAAGGCAGGCAATGACTCTTTCCTCCTATTGTGTGGGAGTGTGTGTCTTCCTGTTCCAGACGTCCTCATAGGAACCCTGACAGTGGTCAAATGTGTACAGAAATATATAACTGGGCATGCCCAAAACAAAGACTTGGTTCCCCCTCACATGGAATTTCCTGCTCCATACACACACAGACATCAGGGGCCTCATGTACAAAGACTTGCGTAGATTTCTTACTGAAAAGTAACGTACGGACAAATCCAGAAAAGTGTCCACGCACAAAAAAATCCAGATTTATCAAACTGTGCGTACACCGGAATCCACGCACATTCCTTATGTACAACACAATCAACGTGGAATTCAGCGCACATGAGAGAGTGGCCGACTCCGCCCTTGACACGCCTCCGTATGAATATGCAAAGTCATTCAAATATGCCATGCACGACAGGAATGTCGTCTCTGCTCCATTGCAAATCATGTCGGAACGTGGAAAAAAGAGGAACTTCACGGACTGTGAACAGAAATCACTTCTGAGTGAGGCAGAGAAGCACGGAAAAAGGCTTCATTCGGCACGCACAGTGCAAAACAAACCATCCACTTTTAAATAAGAAGTTGACCAAGCTGATCTAACATGCCTGTATAGCTTAGTGGCGAACGCGCCCGCCCTTCGTCCCAAAGGTCGTGAGATCGACTCCCGCTTGGTACAATGTTTTTTTTTTTCATTCCGGATTTAAAGACCACAGGAAAACTATTGAATGAAACAACAAGAAATAGAACAATACATGAAATGAAAGGAAGCAGACGATTTATTGTTTTGTAAATAGTTTTCATGTGTATTTCAATCTGGAACGAAAAGAAAAAGAAAAACGTTGTACCATGCGGGAGTCGATCTCACGACCTTTGGAACTAAAGGCAAGCGCTTTACCCACTGACCTAAACGTAGGCGTGTTAATACAGCTTGGTTAACTTCTTATTTAAAGAAATTACATCTCATTGTTGTCAATATTGTTGCCACTATCTGGCGCATGCTTTTATATCCACTCATCTAATTGCGTCCATGTGGATGTAATAATCGTTAATCATGTGTGTTTGGTGGGATTTATGATTGTTTTCATATCATGGACACAGTTTCACAGATCACCTGTAAGTGTCGCCAAAGGAACAATAACCACAGAAACGTGCGTACGCAAGCAGGGGAGCAGCCGTGGATTTGTACGTGGAAGCGCAGATATTCCCGTTCATATCAGATTTGATACATACGCCACTTTGCGTGGGAAGTGACGTGCGCAATGTTTTTGTGCGCACGCATGGTTGATACATGAGGCCCCTGGTCATTTGCCTTTTTTTTGGTTGTTGTTGTATTTAGGCCTGTCGCAATGAACAATAAATCAATTACTGTAATCGCATGATAAATGAAAATTATCAACCTCATTTTCATTTATCAGCTTTATCGTTTCTTCGTGTCTCTCTTTTTACTGGACAATGGATGAGAAAAAGCTCACCTCCAGTGCTCTTCACTGACCCCCTCCCTTTCACTTTTCTCTTTAATATCCATTTTAACCATCCAAAATCACATTTTTGGATCATTAAAACCAACCAACCTGAGAAGCTAAGCTATGTGCTAAGCTAACAGACCGACCCGGGAAAAAACCTCAGTTTTGTCAAAGCTCCAAAATTCATGGTTGAAACCTGTGCTTTCGTGTAAAAAGTTGTTTTTCTCTGCAAAAAGAAGCTGAGAACTTGTTTACTGATTTTTTATTAAACGCTTTGTGTGAAAAATGCTATGCTAAAGAACTTAAACCACATGGAGCATCCGCCATTTTGAGAACCGAAGAGAGACAGCCCATGTCACGTCAAGGGGCCTCCCTCACATTTTTCTTAAGGCTCCAGTATAGCTCTGCGTTTTGCCGAACGCCGCTCGACGCGCGTGTTCTGTGCGCAGGCAGTTCACAGTATAGCTCTGCGTTCGTTCTCACGTTAATGCTCGCGTTTTCGCTCCAAATACTTCAGATCGTTTACCTACGGGGCAAATTGAGGTCGCTGATTGGTCTTTTGCTGACACGCCTACTGAATTGATTGACAGGTCGGGTGGGGAAAAAAAGGCACGAGCCGGCAGCTGGCTCTGGCTGCAGCCGCTGCGGTGTTCTGTGTTTATATGTTAATAAAAAGTTCTAAAAAATAAAATAAAAACAGGGAGCGCTGGTCCAGAACACCAGAACACCAGTGGAGAGCATCCTGTGCTCCAGCATCAATGTGTGGCATGGAGGCTGCACAGTTGCAGAGAGGAAAGCTCTACAGAGAGTGGTGAAGGCTGCACAGAAGTCTGTTGGAGTCAGTCTCCCCACCATCACAGACATTTACACCTCCAGATGCAGGAAAAGAGCCACCTGCATCATGAAAGACCTCACTCACCCAGCACACTCACTCTTTGCCCCACTCCCCTCAGGACGGAGGTTGAGGAGCATCAAATGTAGAACCACTAGACTGAGGAACAGCTTCTACCCTGAGGCTGTTAGACTCATGAATAAATAAATAATAAGAATAAACACTGCAAAATATCACATCATGCTGATGCTGATCTGTTTTCTTGTTGCTGTGTTCATCTGTGACCATCTGCTCATACAGACTCATGTTCGTGCTGCTGTTTATAATGATGTTTTTCCACTACATTAGGGCTTAGTGTATTACTAGTTGATGTTTTTCTTAGTTAATTCTAGATGTTATTACTGTTCTTTTTCTTTTTTTTTCTCTTGCATTTGTTGTTGGATGTAACTGGGACCCTGTGTACATAATCTCGTTTTCATCACATGTACCACATGCGGTGCAAATGACAATAAAGACTCTCTGACTCTGACTCTGAAATCTGCAGAACCTCGCTCAACCACGTTGGACCCGAGTTTAATTCGCTCGTGACAAATTCATTCATTTCTCATCATTTCAGTCATGGAGTCAGCGGAGGAGGAAGCGATCACTTGACTTTTGGCAAAAAAAAACAAAAGAAAAGGCCAGATCAGGGATGAAGAAGAGGAATTTAATACATTTGTGTCTCATACAAAACAGTCCGGCGCCGGGCAGTTTATTGTGAGACAACGCGCTTGCAGTCGTAAAATTTGAGCTTGGCGCGTTCGCGCCCGCGTTCAAAGGCTTGTGCCTCTGCGTTCGAACGGCGTCGAGCGGCGTTCAGCCGAACACAGAGCTATACTGGGGCCTTTAGAGGCAAGCTGCTCGATCCCTCACTATCCATCCTAGGTGTAGTGGCTAAGGCTTTTGACTTGGGACCCGAAGGACGCGGGTTCGCGCCCCGGCCCCGGCCACTACACACCTTGGGGTGTCTATGAGTGCACATCTAATTCTCCAGCTCCCCGAGCGCTGACTACGGCTGCTCGCTGCACCACCTGGTGGTGGTTGGGTTAAAGGCAGAAGACCAATTTCGTCTGTCAAGTATGGGAAACATACACAGATGACAAATGTGACAAATTATTATTATTATTATTATTTGGTTCAAACAGTCTTATATTGCCATCCCGTGGTCAAGAAAGGTACTGCACGCAAAACAAATTAAACATTTGTTCATAAATTTTACAATAATTACTAATTATTGTCAAATTTCAAATAATATTATCGCTTATAGCAATAATTCCTGAGACAATTAATTGCCCAGCAAAATCTGTTATCATGACAGGCCTAGTTGTATCTTTTTTTAAATAAAACTATGGCAAATTTCCTACTGTTAAGTGTTTTATATAGTTTAATATTTTGTGATTGTGGTGTACGTGACAACCTTTCCTATTACCGTAGGTTTCTACTGTCATTACTATGAATGAATGAACAGTCCATCCATCCATTATCTTTACCCGCTTCTTCCTTTTCAGGTTGTGGGGGGCACTGGTGGTGTCCATATCCAGCTATCACTGTGCGAGAGATGGGGACACCCTGGACAGGTCTCCAGTCTATCACAGGGACACATAGAGACAAACAACATTTCACTCTCTCACTCACACCTAGGAACAATTTAGAGTTACCAATCTGCCTAACATACATGTTTTTGGTCTATGGGAGGAAACCGGAGTACCTGGAGAAAACCACACATGCACAGAGAGAACATGCAAACTCCACCCAGAAAGGCCCCTAGCTGGGATTTTTTTCAAACACCCTACTCATTGATACGCAACAGGTCAACCAACTGCAGCACAGTGCCGTGAATGAACAAGTGCAGCAGTATTTCAAGAAAAAATGATGCAGAGCTAATAGATATGAGAAAACTGCTAAATTTGCCAACACTACTGAAGCTTTTAAAATGAAAGACAGAAAATTAGAATTGACCAAAAATATTCTACTGTTTTAAGTATACTGTACTGAAGTCAAGTATACAGTACTGTATTGAGTACTATATCCTCACCTGGACTGTCCACTCGTTTGTAGTGGTAGGGGTTGATACACACGTCCTTCTGTTTGGAGCCAAAAGGGAACTCGCAGCATTCCAGTGCCTTCAGCTCATGGTGGGACTGCAGGTCAGGCCAGCGCCACACCCGACAATAAATGACATGTGGCAGGCCCTTCCTGTGGGACACCTGTAGCCGTCCATCCAGTGAGCGTGGGATCGTCACACAGTTACTGGGCTGACCCGGGCAGCTGAGAGCCCTCTCCAGCTCCTCCATGGCTCCCTTCTTTTTTTTCAGTTTCTTAACCAGGGCATCCACAGCTTTTTCTGCCCATTTCTCTTCCTCGTCCCCCTGCTTCCAGCCCAGCAGTCGTTTAACAGCAGGGCTAGTAAAGGAGAAGAGCGATGTAACATTCATAGTGCACAAATCACCGTCCTCCACTCTCCTAAAGAAAGCGTGTGCAGTGGTGCCGGACTGTCAAGTCTCAGAAGAAAAAGGGGAAACTCCTGAATTTTGCGCCCCTGGTACGTCTCAGCTTTCAAACCCCTCTGTCTTTGGAGTCACTAGAAGATAAGAAAAATAATGTGGGTGTAAGTCAAAACCTCCAAGAAAAATTTTACTCACACAGCAAAATCAAAAGTGTTAAGATTTTCACTGTTGGTGTTGTCTGTTAAAATACGGTGTTAATTCAACATTTCTTTGGTCTAGATTAGGGGTCTGCAACCTGCAGCTCTGGAGCCACATGCAGCTCTTTGGTCCCTCTGTACTGTAGTGGCTCTTTCAGGCTCCGACCAAAACAAACACAAAATTGAATTGTATTGGTTGTTATACAAACATCAACAGTTTTAGCTGTTTTCCTGTCATTTTGCGGATACTCACTTTAACTTTTTGCTTTATTTCCATACTTATTTTTTCCAAAAAAAAAATAATACATAGGTCTGCATAGTTCATAGTTGTTGTTTTTTTAATTAAAAAAATTCCCCCGCTTTACAATAATCTGGTCTTTTCATTTGTCTTAAATTGTAAAAATGTCAATAAATGTTAAAATTTATTAGATATTTTTAGCTTTAAAATGTCACCCCTACTGGCCACAAAAGTCTTCTCCAAACAACTTAAAGTAGCCCATGGGCCACCAGTTGATAACCACAGTTATCAGTTATTATGAGGCTGAACACCTCAATGTGTAACTGGCTGCTAGACTTCCTGACCGGGAGACCACAGACAGTACGGATCGGGAGTAACACATCTAGCATCATCACATTGAACACAGGGGCCCCACAAGGATGTGTGCTGAGCCCCCTTCTATTCACCCTGCTAACACACGACTGCACACCATCGTACAGCTCCAACCACTTCATCAAGTTTGCGGACGACACAACAGTGGTAGGTCTCATCAGCAACAACGATGAGACGGACTACAGGAACGAGGTGAGCCGCTTGGCCTTGTGGTGCGGACACAACAATCTCACTCTCAACGTGGAGAAGACAAAGGAGATTGTCGTGGACTTCAGGAAGAGGGATGCACAACATGCCCCTCTGACCATCAACAGCACCGCAGTGGAGAGAGTGGACAGCACCAAGTTCCTGGGAGTGCACGTCTCGAAGGACCTGTCCTGGAGCAGGAACACTGCAGCACTGGCCAAGAAGGCTCACCAGCGCCTCTACTTTCTCCGCAAGCTGAAAAGGGCTGGAGCTTCAACCCCCATCATGTGCACCTTCTACAGGGGTGCCATAGAAAGTGTCCTGACCAGCTGCATCACGGTGTGGTTTGGTGCATGTACTGCATCATGCCGCAAGAGCCTCCAGCGCATCGTGAGAGCAGCTGAGAAGATCGTCGGCACCTCCTTGCCCTCACTGCAGGACTTACACAGCAAACGCCTCACTCGGAAAGCCCACTGCATGGCAGGTGATCCCACACACCCACTACACAGCCGCTTTAGACTGCTGCCATCAGGGAGGAGACTGAGGAGTCTCCAGGCTCGTACCAGTAGACTGAGAGACAGCTCTGTTCATCAGGCAGTCAGAATGCTAAACACTCTGCCTGCTCTGCCTCCCCTCCCATTTGAACTGCCTTAACACAAAAAACTTTCTCACACATTACCACTCAACACAAAGTTTTTAACACTGGACTCTGTGTCATCAAACGGGTTATTCACTAAACTCTCGGTCATGTGCTCATTCAGTTTGCACTACTTCTCATATTTGCACTAATGTTTGTATTACATTACTGCCTATAGTCATACTACTGTTTACATTCACTGTTTACATTTATTAATACGGTTTACATTTATTACTACTGCTTTACATTTATTACTACTGTTTACATTTACACTACTTTTATCTACACTACTGCAGATACATATACAGCATTCTCTGACTAGCCTTATCTAAGGATGCCAAATGTGCCTTATGTGCCTCACTGCATATGCCACTTTGCCTCTATACCAACATCAACTACCTCATACATATACTGTGTACATTAACTTATATGCTGCTGTGCCACTCTTTGCAAATGTCAATGCTAGAACCTTCAGTTTATTTTATAGATATACTTTTTATACTACTATGCAAAAACTCAGGACAGTATTACACTTTTATTATTTCATTTTATGCTTATGTTCATTGGGTGTTTGGTGTTTTAGGGGTGTTTGGTGTTTCAGTGTTGGTGTAAATTTTCATACTTTTATACTATTATGAAAAAACTCAGGACAGTGTTACACTTTTACTATTTTATGCTTATGTTTATTAAATGTTTTAGTGTTTAGTGTTTAGATGGTTACTGTTGCACCGAGGGACTGAGAGAAACGCAATTTCGGTCCTGTGTATGTCCTGTACATATTGCAGTTCTGACAATAAAGTTGACTTTGACTTTGACTTTGAGTTGTAGCAGGTTGTTGCGGCTCTGGACACATTGAATTAGTGAACGAAGACGTAAAATGGCTCTTTTGATCATAAAGGTTGCAGACCCCTGGTCTAGATTAACGCTATGAGTGTTAGTTTACCAAAAGAGTTGGTGTTATTCTGAGGAGTTCAATTTAAGTGACTCTGTCAGGTGTTGACTTCAAAATCAACACCTGACAGAGTCGCTCCCAGAATTCCAACGTATCTGTGACGAGTTTGTTCTAAAGCGGGAACAACAGTTTCATCAAGTCTGGAGCTACATCGTGACAAAGTACCATAATATTTTGCATAAATATTTTTTATGACTGCATTCATTTTCCCTTTTCGCAAGTGTGTAGACTAATATACATTGTTTGCTTAACGTAAGTATATGCGTTTGGATATCATGGTATAAATAAATTAAAAAATGCAATGTTTGCGAGAGGCTAAAGCAAAAGCTAGCTAAACTGGTGTAACATGAGGTGTCCGGTTAACCAAACATTAAAACTGTTGGAAAAATCTGACTGCCATCTGAGTTAACATTTTTAGCTGTCATGTCGTTTTCTTCATATTCTTCGCTTTTTACGCCATGATGTATTGAAGGCGTAGAGTGTGCTGGACCGGGGGTTTTAGCTCCTGCTCGGTCAGGAGCTAAACTCAGACAAGCTCTGAGAGGCGGGCGGCCATGTTGCTGCTGGAAGGTTCCTAGAGAAATAACACACCGAGTCTTGCTCTAAACCCAGGGCTTTTAATGAACATGAGCCATTTATTAGTTGTTTTTATTTATTTACTTTAACTTTTGGGATTACAAATAATAAATTAAGCTTGTTAGTGGAGCCGGCGCCATAGAGCTCCACTCAGCGCTAAGGCTGCACGATTAATAACATTTGCGATTATCTCGCAATATGTTAAAACGCGATTCACTAATCGCACGGGCTGCGATTTGACTGGTCACGCTTCTCTGCATCACACCGGTCTGGCCGCGCGCAGCTCTGAGCGAAGCAAAACAGAGAGAGAGCAGGGAGGAGCAGACTGTGCGCTACAACACAGTTGCTTCAGGCTCGACAGAAGTCATAAAAGTTATAAATTCAGGTAAGTTAGCTCATTTAAACGTGTATCTGAGAGCGCGAGCTGGTCACGTGACTTGGTAGTGAGCCGGTTTGGCCGCGCGCAGCTCTGAGGAGCAAAACAGAGCAGGAGGGATGGAGGAGACCGTGCGCTCCAACACTGTTGCTTCAGTTGTGTCGTTAGTGATATGAATTAATACAGAACCAGTAAAAATAATCGCATTTTAAATCGCAATCGCAATTTATAGAAAAAAAATCGCAATTAGATTATTTTCCAAAATCGTTCAGCCCTACTCAGCGCCTCTTTACACAACACCACTGGTCCCACTCTTTGAATCTGGAGGTTTCTGAATCCACCTTCCAGAGTGGAGGTTTTTCGCTGACCCCCCGTTGATAACATAAACATCTCCCGCTGAGCTTTTGTTTGAACCACATGCGCTCACGCATGCGCAGACAGACAGCTTTTCTATCAACAACAATGGCGGCGGACACAAACCGCTTTCTGAACTACGACTGATGGAATATATTTTGATTCTCATATTTAATTAATCTACACCCGAATCCAGCTAAATCTGTGTTGGAAGAGACACAGCTGGATCCAGTTCTAATATCACTGTTTATTGAACGAGGCAGAGATATTTCACACGTCGCGCTGCACTATAACATACTAAATGTGCTAAATAATAACAGGTTAACAATAATAAACAGTATTTATGTTAGCGTGGGCAATATATAAAATTATCTGAGCTAAATGAAGCTGTCTGGACTCAAGTTACGTCATTTAAACAATGCGTAACATGCTGCGTGTTATTAAAGTTGAAAATGAAGACACCAGGTTTATTTTGTATTTATTTATTCAACACCACAAACTGTATGTCACACAAACACTGATAATTAAACTGAACACTATTAAAAACACGTTAACCGAACTGTAACTACGTTAATGAACTGGACTCTGCTCTGTTTTCATCCTGGATACTGGTCCCATCTGAACTGGTCCGCCTGGTGGAAGGACAGCTTCTCAACCTCGCAGATCAACCAGTCTGCTGGTGACAGCCAGAACTAGCTGTTCACATTCACAAGGAGGACCATCAGCTTAACAACTGATCGTTAGTGCCCTAATGACTGCTTGCTATTGAAGAGTTATGACACCGTTGTATACTTTTATATTACACTTACCATAGTATAACTTTTAAATTGAACACATTATGAATTGAATCTTCATACACATTACATGAGATTAATGACACACACAGCTAGGAATCATTAGTGATCAATTAGTGGAGTTGCCCACAGTAATGTTATTAGTCTACTACCGTATTTACTTTCTACTAACAACACAACAAACTTATAGAGTTTTCAAACTGCACAAGAATGCTTCATGCAAGGTCAGTACACCATAAATCAGTCAAGCAGCCTTGAACACCATGGTAACGAGAAGGTCTTATCTTGAAGCAACCAATAGGAACACGACAAGACGCAATAACAGAGAAACACACTATCACTGAGCTGAGCACTTTTGAGGGAACGCTGCTTTAGGAAGGTTCGGTATTTCTGCTCCCATTTTATATGCATATAAAATGTATTTTATGCCTGTACTCTGATTATTCCTGTAACTCTTATGTCCTGTCAAATAAATGATTTAGTTTACAAGTACTGTCTCTCTCCTTTGGTTTCTTTCACTCCTCACCCAAACCAACGTTCCTCTCTATCAAGGATGTGCACATCTTCATCCCTGAAAGAATGACTTCTGGCAGTGAAGAAAGTGTGTGCAGTTGGCAGTGGCCAACTGTTCCCCTCTATGAATATCAAGCGACCAAAATGTAACGAATAATGTGGGGTAAGGTATTTAAACACTTACTGGGCCACCATTATTGTAGAGATATAGGACTTACTGGTCAGTTTACTGACTTACCTATATTTTAGATGCGCAGGTCTGAGCAGAGTTTATCTGCACAAACGTGCCACCAATTCGCGAGTTCTTCCTTTTTCCGGTACTAAATTGCTTTTACTGTAATTAGCCAGAAATGTAACTTCACAAGAGACTTCAACTTATGTTGGTCTACCAGAAAATAGACCTTTTATTGAAACAATCACAAAATTACAATAAACATTTGTATCGATATTAGCTCTGATTTAATAACTACGTTGACAAGAATTCAAATTAAAACAAACAGACAGTTAGGAACTTTTCTGTTGGTACATTTACTTGACAGATTAATAGCTTATGAAAAATAAGAAATAAGAGGAAGAAGATGAAAGCTAAGTTAACTGAAGTTGATTATTTTGAACCAACCAGGGTGGCACTTTTTCCCAAACAGGTCCAGCTGTACTTCCGACACTTCCGACACATATCCTTCATCTACAAGACCCTCCTAAACCTAGTCCCGTCATACCTCACCTCCTTAATACAAACATCACACAGTCATTACTCCCTGCGCTCTAACGATTTAGTCCTCCTGTCAGTTCCTCCTGTCAGAACTGAACTAGGAAAAAGAGCATTCAGCTTCGCCGTCCCCTCAGCCTGGAACAACTTACAGAAAGATCTGAAACTATCAACATTCATCTCTCCTGGATCCTTTATGTCAACCGTAGTAGAAAATGTCATCAAGAAACTTGACCATTGCAGATGTTTCTAACCATTACTTATCCAATATACATGTCATTGTTGATTTTTTAACTTTATTTACACAACCGAGGTCTGTCTGCTTGTTTTGTATATAATGTATATAGAAATCTGTCATATCCTGTTGGTTTTGAACTGTCATCTGTTTACTGTGATTGTAGTTTTCTTTATTTTCTTTTGATAAGTGCAAATGCCTATTGCCAATGTGACGTGTGCTGCTGACCACTTGACCAGGTCACCCTTGTAAAAGAGATCTCGATCTCAACGGGCTCTACCTGGTTAAATAAAGGTGATTGAATTGAATTGATTGAATTGACCATCATCGTTGGGGTGATGGTCCTCCTTTTGCATGTGACCTACTAGTTCTGGCTGTGACCAGCAGACTGGTTGATCCACTACAAGAAGGTGCTATTTATAAGACTGAGTTTGTTGCAGCTCCTCCGACTTAAGATTTTTGGATAAAAGACTAAATGTTTCAACAAGAAATATCCTGATACATGCTCAATAATCCAGGTAGTTCCAAAGAACCAGACTTACTTTTTTTTTTAGAAGTTTCAAAAAGAAGAATCAGTCCAGAGGATCTGACTTTATTTTTTCAGAGTTTATTACATAGTTATGTGCCTTTTAACTCACATTTTGCAAGGACGCAAATCACAGTCATATTCGTTGTAAATTATTGAACACTTATTGTCAAATGCAATTCAGTACACAGAGTATTCTAGCTTTAAAAATAAATTTAAAATAAATTCTGTGAATAGGCCTGTCATGATAACACATTTTGCTGGGTGATAAATTGTCACAGAAATTATTGCGATAAACAATAATATTGTTTGCAATTTAACAATAATTAATTGTCAAATTTTATAAGAAATGTTGATTTGATTGGGGTGTAGTACCTTTTTTGACCACATGATGACAATATCAAAGTCAAAGTCAAAGTCAAAGTCAACTTTATTGTCAGATCTGCAATATGTACAGTGCAGGACATACACAGGACCGAAATTGCGTTTCTCTCAGTCCCTCGGTGCAACAGTAAACATCTAAACATTGAAACACTGAAACATATAATAATAGACATAAGCATAAAAATAGTAAAACTAACACTGTCCTGAGTTGTTTTTTTTTTTTTTTTTTTTTTGCATAGTGGTATAAAAAAAGAGTATAAAAAGTATAACTAAAATAAACTAAAGGTTTCTAGCATTGACATTTGCAAAGTGGCAAAGCAGCGTATGAGTCAATGTACACAGTATATGTATGAGGTAGTAGTTGATGTTGTTGTAGAGGCAAAAAGTGGCATATGCAGTAAGGCACATTGGGCATCCCTAAATAAGACCGTTCAGAGCACACTGTATATGTACCAGCAGTGGTGTAGATATTAGAGTAGTGTAAATAAATGTAAACAGTAGTAATTACATGTAAGCAGTAGTAATAAAAGTAAACAGTATTAATAAATGTAAACAGAGAATGTAAACAGTATTATGATTATAGGCAGTGATGTAATACAGACATTAGTGCAAGTATAATATAAGACTGTTTGAACCAAATGATGGCTAGCTGAGCAGCATGTCTCTTTAAGAAAAATGGGAGGGAGGGCCTTTAACGTGACATGGGCTGACATGGTGACATGGCGAACGTGCGGTGATTTGAGCTCTTTAGCATAGCATTTTTCACACAAAGCTTTAAAAAAAATCTGTAAACAAGTTCTCAGCTTATTTTTGCAGAGAAAAAAAACTTTTTACACGAAGACACGGGTTTCAACCGTGAATTTTGGAGCTTGACAATACAGAGGTTTATTCCTGAGGTCGGCCTGTTAGCTTAGCTTCTCAGGTTTGCTGCGTTTAACGATCCAAAAACTCGATTTTTGATGGTTAAAACAGATTTTAAAGAGAAAAGAAAAAGGGAGGAGTCAGGGAAGAGCACCGGAGTTGAGCCTTTTGTCATTCAGTGTCTTCAGTAGAAAGAAAGACACAAAGAAACGATAAAGCCGATAAATGAAAATGAGGATGATAATTTTCATTCATCATGCGATTAACTGATTTATTGTACAGCAACAAGCCTATCTGTGAATGCGTTACCGGTAAGTTTTATTTTAAATTTATTAGAGACCAATTTTCGTTACGCTTAAGGTTTGGTTGTGGACAAGGGCGGAGTGACCATCGGGAGATTCAGGAGAAATCCCGATGGGCCACGTCATGAATGGGCCGATAGGCGCACGGGGAAAATTATGACGGTTGAATAAATCTGCTCAAAATCGACTTGTCCCTCCCGCAGCCTGCAGCCTCTTAAAGCGCTGATCCCTTTAAGAGACTGCGCCGCACTGGGCTGGCAGTTTGGGAGCTACCATTTGATAAAAAACACCCCTGAAAATTCACCGTTGGTTGAGTCCACCCCAGCAGCGAAGCACGTATTTTCCAAAACATCAGGTGATGGAGCAGCGCGGAGTCCAAACTGCTAATTAGCAATAAAAATGGATAGGAAGAGGCCAGGTGGAGCTGAAAAAGTCAGGTTGAAGAAAAGAAAGGCGGAGGAAGCTGCCAAATGTGCAAAGCTTACAGACATTTTTTCAAAGAGACAGAAGAAGCAACAGGTAATATAAATTAAAAACTAGCATAATAAATTAAGCTAATGTCACAACGTTGTACTATGTCACTAAACATGCATGAAAGTCAAGTGGGACCTAAACTGACAGCCTGAGCCTAATTAGAAATAAAAGCAGAAATATATAAATTGACCAATAAATAAATAAACGTCAAAGGACAATTTAAATTAAAAGAGAACTTTATCTCATACCCTGATGCATGCTCAATAATCCAGGTAGAAAAATCTAAAAAAGCTAAGTCTGGTCTTCTGGACATTTTTTGCTTTGTTTTGTTTTGTTTCTTGAATGTCCAGAGGACCAGACTTAGCTTTTTTAGAACTTTATCTCATGTTTTAAAAATTAATTGACCATCATGTTTTTTTTCCAGCTTAGTTCCAACAAATTATATATTTTAATTCATAATTTTACATTTTACTGTGCTTAAAATACCGGTAGGCCTATATATTTTTTTGTTTTTACTTTGACTTGTGTTATGTAATTAAATGTAATTTTTTTTTAATTTTCCACACAAGTCCTTATTTACGTAATGAGGCAGAAATGCATGAGGTGAAGTGAAAACAGGAGACAGAAAAATGTTAAAGCAACACATTTAATAGACAAATAAAAATAAACTCATGCATATGCATACATATTGCAACCAATTCCAAACTTGTCTCTGATTTTGCTTGTCTTGACCCTAAACACTTTTCAGAGATAAGGCTTAAAGGACTCAAGAGCTCAGCACTTCAAGAAATCAGCAAAAATCTGCTTAGATTTGATGAGAGAGCCACAGTGAGTACTTTACACACAGAGCTGTCCAGTCTAGCATCCCAGTGGGATAGGCTCAAAAAGTCCCCTCTGGAAGAGTCCACTGTCAGGATAGGTACTGAGATGGAACAGGGTTGAACCAGAGATTGAACTTGAAAGCAGGGCTTGTTCTTCTTGCAGAAACTGTGTTATCTGTGTTTACCTTATATTGACACAGTATAACCTTTTCACAGATGCCTATATAGGGCTGGCATACAAATATTTGTTGTCTCAGGTTGCACGTGAAAGCTTCTCTACTCTCAAGTTCATCAAGAATAGACTACGAAGCACACTTAACCAGGAGCATTTGGAGGCATTTATGCTGATGTCCACAGAGAAAGAACTTCTTATGTCCATTGACAATGACAAAGTAACAAATATGGTGGCAGAAACTAGTGCACTTCTTAGGCGCTTACTGATGCTGTAGATCACATGTCAAACTCGAGGCCCATGGGCCAAATCTGGTCTCATTGACATTTTATCTGGCCTCAAATTTAATATTTTGAATGTAAAATAGTTTTATGGTTTATCTTTTTGTCACTGTATTTAGTGCAAACTTCTCATGACAGCTGGCCAACGTTCAAGCCAACAAAATTACGTTTTGAGTTTTTCAGTAATCTTTGAGTCTGATATGGAAAGAGCAACAAAGAATTGACTTATCTTTTTCTGTTTTTTAAGTCAACTAATTTAGTTTTTTTCCCACCTGATTTGCTGAATTGTAACAAAATGTAACTAAAAATTATAACCAAAAAAAAGTTGTTGATTGTATTGCAATTAAAAAAATATTATAGGCTACATTTTTGCCTAATATTTTTAAAATGTGAAAAAATGGGCCACTCTTGGCCATTAAACTCCCGGGCTGAAAAGTTGTCCCACTCCGCCTCTGGTTGTGGATGGATGTTCAGATGCAATCCAGGAATCACCAACAGCCAGACAGAAATCCAGAAGCGTAATCCAGGCTGATTCATCAATGATGAATCACTCTCTGACTGAAAAGCTCAATGCACATTGGATTTTCTACGAGCAGGAACATCATCGAGACTGCTCTGTAGTTATTCCTGGCCCTGAAGATTATGATGGTATGAGGAGTAATTTCTATATTTGTCACTGTATGTGTCAATCATATTGGCCAACAGGCAGGAAAGTTTTATGCTATATGTGCAGTTTACAGACTTGTAAAGTATTTAAAAAAGAAAAACAGATTTATCTATATAAAAAAGAGTCATAATATGCAGAGATACAGGTGGGAGATCAATTAAAATTCTATCTCAAAACTGACACATGTAGCTCAAGAACTCCCT
>JBBPBX010003538.1:47217-68173 GCA_038048925.1 Garcialebias charrua
CCTAAATTAGAACCTGCTGTTTCTGCTCGTCTAACTTCCTGCTTCCCAAACTGAAGACAAATCGCTCAAATCTTAACTTAGATTGATAATTTCATAGTTTTATTTCTTGTCCGCCATGAATATTTAATAGGGGCATTCTAAAGACGTTCATCCTCCTACGTCACAGATGTTGCATTCGCGTGTAGTCGGATTTTCCAAGAAGAAACACGGTTTTTAATTTTAAAATCAGTTTGAAAGGAATTTTCATTAATTTATCATTTTGTTTGCAAAAACGAACATAGGTGAATGATACAAGATAACCTGAGTGAAGTTGGCCCCCCCACCTTCTCGAAATCAAACCAAATTGGCGTCAAACATTTGTGCTACGTTTGTGCTGGTTTGTGCAGCAAAAATTTTCGTTTGTGCCGCTATCATTTTAAAGTTATAAAGAAATGTTTCTAGAGGTCATCAAAGGTCAACCAGCCCCCCCACCTTCTTCAAATCAAACGAAATTGGTGTCAATCAACTCGGCTACGTTTGTGCTGGTTTGTGCAGCAAAAATTTTCGTTTGTGCTGCTTTGGTTTTGAAGATATTAATGAAAGTGTAAAGGTCAAAAGGTCAACCTGCCCCCCCACCTTCTCGAAATCATACGAAATTGGTGTCAATCAACTCAGCTACGTTTGTGCAGGTGGGGGGGCCAACTTCACTCAGGTTACAAGATATATATCTTGTATCATTTTATGCAAAGAAGGAAGATGATGTCACAGACACTTTAAAATTACTACACGCTCACCTGCCCATAATGATGACAGAAACACCTATTTATTTATTTATTTTTATTCAAACCTGTTGAATTCTTCATCCTCTGTGTTGTTGGTGAAGAGTTCTGCAAACTCCTGAGGTAACGGTAGTTGATGCAGCTCAGAGCACTGACTCCTTTTCCTCCTCCACGTCAACTCCAGCAAACATCCTGGCCTTCCTGAACCCCAACTGGATGGATTCTTTAGTGACTGAGGTCCACGCTTTATCCATCCATCCGAGGACCTGCTGGAACGTCGCGTGACGCATCAGTCCTGTAGCCGTGAAGCTGTGCTCTCCGTCCACCATCCACTCGTCCCAAAGGCGGCGCAGAGCTGCATTGAAGCTCCGGTTCACAGAAATGTCCAGAGGCTGCAGCACCTTGGTCAAGCCTCCCAGGATGATGGCAGGAATGGAGTTAAACACTTTAATTTTATCTTTAAACTGCAGCATGATGTGCGCGCACATGCTGTTCATCCAGCAGGACTTTTTTTGCTCTAAAATATCCGTACACATACAAGTACTGTACACTGGTAGTCGTCAATAGCCTAGAGGGCCCTTTAGCGCCCCCTAGCGGCGGAAAGTGTTACTGCTCAATTTTTCAGTCAGAATTAATGGAAACGGTCATATCTCAGCCAAACATTGGTCTAAAAATATGGGGAAAAATCTAGGGCTGCAACAACGAATCGATAAAATCGATAAAATTCAACAATTAAAAGCGTTGGCAACGAATTTCATCATCGATTCGTTGTGTCGCGCGATTATGCTTTTTTCACGGCGCCGCGGAGCTGTTTTGTTCACCGGTAGAACGTTGTCAAAGCTGGCTGACTGAATAAAGTTTGAAAAAAAAAAACCTCTGCAGCGTGCTGCGTGTGTGTGGCTTGAACAGAGCGAGGAGGGAGGCGGAAATAGAACAGAGACTGTTTTCAAAGTCTATTTTACAAATGACCGACGCGACGCAGAGAAAACTGTAAGTCCTCCAAAGTGTGGGAGCACCTGACGCTTCATAAAGATAAAAAACTGCAACATGAAGCTTTGAAAAGTGACGACGCGACACAAGATAACCACGCGGCTGAAACGTAAACATGACGGAGTTGCAAACTAACTTCACCACGGTGTGAATGAAGGAAGAGCAACAGGTAAGATCTACAAGGTACATTAAACCATATTTGTTCTGTTTCAAAGTGAGAAAACGTAATGTCAGTGTCTCTGGCAGCTGAAGCTGCTGTTTCTTAGCTGTGACAGAGAATGTGTGTGTTTTTATTTTTAATGTAACGGTACAAGCAGTGTTTAAATGTGATTTATAAATAAATCTAACACAAAGATGGTATAATTTAATGATTTAGCTTCAACTTTTAATTTGCTGGCAAATTCTGAAGACATTGCATTGTATGGAAGGATGAATTGTATTTAAACAGGAATTACAGTAATTTATTTCATCTACTCAAGTGTGTGTAATTAGTATTTTATATTTGTGTGTGTGTGTGTGTTTAACCTAGCACTGTAAGTGAAACAAGGTATTTCTTGAGTTGCTGTAAATTATGCTATAATACATATAAACTCTCTCTCATTCCAGAAAACAACAACAAACAATGACAGCCTGCATGATGGACAGACATCATGCACACCACAGCAAGCAGCAGAGACTGAAAGATCCTTACATGAACGTCACTGACATGAGGCCTCTGTGGATGGTTGAAGACGAAGGCTTCACTGATACACACTTTTAACCCAGGTTACAATGATCCACACTTGTAATGGTAAATGGACTGTACTTATATAGCACCTTTCTATCTAATTGATACTCAAAGTGCTTTACACTGTAGTGTAAAGCACTACATGTCCTCATTTACCCATTCATACAGCACTCTACTAGATTACAAAGCTAATTGAACAAATCATTCTAAAGAGACTAATCAGAGCTTTAGCTCACATTCATACACCAATGGGGCACGCATTGGAGGCGATGAGGGGTTCAGTGTCTTGCCCATGGACACTTAGGCATGTGACTGCTGGTGGATTCCAACCCCCAACTCTTGCATTGGAGGACGACTGCTCTAATGGTGAATCCAGACCGAATGCGTTTTCTACTGCAGGAACGTCCAGTTTACATGCAAAGTCAATGGGGGACGCACCTCCATGCGCCTCCTGGCGTCTTGCGTCACGTCGCGTGCGTGTTGAGCGTGCTGGAGAGCGATTTCCGTGCACGTGAACCCGCGTCAGCCTCCAAAGCACGCCTCCAACATGCTGAAGATTTCGCCGTTCAACTTTCAAACGCCGCTCAAACTCTACCCGATTGGTTGGTGTGTCAACCAATCAGGGAGAGTCGGGGGAGAAGAGAGGGGGTCAGGGGGAGAGTCCCTATGTGACGCGGAAACCAGTGACGCGGAAACCATTGCGCATGTGACGTATTGTTTGTGGAACACAGAAAAAACCCGCGGAGTCATGGAATATGGAAGAGAAACTCATTGTAGCTGTGTGTTCGCGACAATTCCTTCACAACCAGTCAAGTCTGCTCCACAGAGACAGAAATAAAGAGCTCCTCACCTCGCGGAGTGCAGTGACGACTCGGTACACCGGTAAGCTCCTCCCCCACACCCCCGCAGCAGCAGGGTTGCCAGATAAACATGAATTTTATTTTTTTATTTATTTATTTTTACCCCTTTTCAGTGCAAATGTTCACTAAACTCAACACATTATTAATCTTATCAGACCCTCACGCAGCAAATATGACAGTTTGGGTTAAAAAAAATAAAAAATAAGCAACAGTACTAGATGATTAATTAATTTTTATCTGGCAACCCTGCGCAGCAGTTTTCTGGGTAGTTTCGCTTCTGGCTTTTTGGTCTGGACACAAAGTGCGTCCACTTGCGTGCGTGTTGAGCTTTTTTGCCGTTGAAATCGCGTTCGGTCTGGATGTACCATAACAACTCAGCCACAGCTGCCCCATCCAGGTTAAAACAATCCACACCTTTAATCCAGGTTACACTCGCCCCTCAAAAACACATTTTACAAAGTAGCTACACACTAGGGCTGTGCGATATGACGATATATATCGTGGGGACGATAGAAACGTGTCTATCGTGCTACTTTCCTTCTATCGTCTCTATCGTGATAAATAAGAATAAAAAAATAACTGTCGCAAATAAGCTTCATATTGTGGTTTTGCGAGATGACGGCGCGGCTTTATGTTTGACGCACGCGCGGGTTTGCGACACATGCTTTACGTGGTTAAACTCGAGAGCAACAGAGACGCAGGCGCATGAAGCCGGTGTCTCAACCATAGATCTCAACAAGGAGAAAACAGCTGCACAGGCAGCCCAAGAAGAATAACTTTTACCAAAAAGAGGGGGAAGCTCACCTTGTTAGCTTCCATTATTTCGCTCCGCTGAAACTCGGAGACAAAATGGGTCCAGAGGACACGAACCCAGAGTCCAACCGAGTCCGAACTCGGGTCCAGTTAACCAATACAAAACAGACCAGAGACACAACAGAACCGCAATCAAACGCAACGTTTTCTCTTTTCTGTTTCTTGCTTTGTTTACTCAAACTTCAGAGCGGATTTCTTCTTCGTGAGTTTCATTAGCAGCTGTTGTTTTACCGCCACCTGCAGGAAAAATTTGGACCAAAGTAGAAAAGGAGTTGTTTGTTTGTTTGTTTATTCATTTTATAAAATGAAATACAACAATTAACGTATTCATAATAGAAAAAAAATAATAAAATGAAAGGTAGCAGATGAAGAATAAATCTTATTAAATCTGCTCCTTATTCATCTAATAACAGTTCAAACAATATTTTCTATAATAACAAAATAAGTAAATAACTCAGTCAATTTTCAATTCACATATATCACACATTAAATTAGATTCATTTTTTTTTTAGCAATTCATTTTTTACCAGTTTCTTAAATACAAGGAATGATTTGGCTTCCTTAACATTTGTCATTTGGCATTAAGTCATTCCATAATCGTACTCCTTGAATTAAGGTAGATCTAGTTTCTACTTTGGTCCAAATTTCCTTGTTCTTTTTGTTCACATTCTTATAATTGTAACTATCTGTAGTAAAATAATAAAATAAAAAAACTTTGGTCCAAATTTTTCCTGTACACACACACACACACACACACACACACATCGTGTTGTATATATCGTGATATATATCGTTATCGTGATATAAAAAAGTCCATATCGTGATATATGATTTTTTCCATATCGCCCAGCCCTACTACACACTGTGCAGGTATAAATCATACATTTGTATATATGTTTGTGTACATTTATTTTTTATTGAAGCTATTTTACTAACTTTTTATTTTTTAATTATTCAATATTTTACTCACTGCGACTTATATGCCAAAAAAATACGGTACCAGTATTTGCTTCTTTCTGTTAAATGGGGAGGTTTTTCTTTCCACTGTTGCCTTTGTGCTTGTTCAGGATGGGAGACTGCGACAAAGTGAAGATTCAACACAATCTGCTGGCTTAGATAGATAACTTTTACTAACTGGCTTTTATAATGTGTGTGAATGTTTTTGTACAGTTATTATTTTTTTGCCTTCATTTATACAGGTAGTCTTATTGAGTCACAAGGACTCATTTTCAAGTGGGATCTGTTTAAGAGCAGGTGGTGGGGGTTGAGGGCCTTGCTCAAGGGCCCAGAGCAGGGCAAATGAGGGTGGAGGCAGGTGTGGGTGTTTCACCTTTCCACTCACATTTTGATGTCAGAACAGGGAGCTGAACCGGCGACCTTTTGATCACAAGCCCACCTTCTCTAAACTCTGTGCCTCCACTCCCACCACAGCACCTTGAGACAACTTCTGTTGTGACTTCGTGCTATATAAATAAACTGAACTGAAGTGAATTAATTACGAGATTTGTACAAAAACTATTTCTAACATTAAATACAATACAGCATAGAGTATTTTCTACCATTTACTGTTAAAACCAAAACTAGGATTTCTGCAGCATACCAAGACAGAGCCAAGTGTCTTATCTTCTTATACCTGCCATGTAAGAAGTAAATTTGCCTTTCTTCTAATAGTGTTAAATACTGTATAAATGTATTTAATTTACACTTTTGTAAAGCAACAAAAAGTGCACATTTTCATGAGAGAATGAAATAAAATAAATGGTAAATGGAGCTTATTTATATAGCGCTTTCTAGCCCCCTGTGAGGAACCCCAAAGCGCTTTACAATACCAGCCATCCACCCATTCATACATCGGTAGTGGCAGACTGCCATGCAAGGCACCTTTCCAGTCCTACTGGGAGCAACTCGGGGTTAAGTGTCTTGCCCAGGGACACAACGACACATGGTGTGGGGAACCGGGATTAGAACCTCCAACCTTCCGATCGGGGGACGACTGCCATTACCACTACACCACGGCCGCCCATGGCGTAGTGATTACCAATGAAAGTGGTAAACATTTAACTTAACTTCAGTGAATATTTTTCATACAGTCACAGCTAACATGCATTTTCTTATTTTCTTAATAAATGGCTAACTCATGTCTGGCTAACTAAAATGTTTTATATTTAAAAAAAAAAAAACAGACAAGATGAAGTCCGACTTAATGTTTTGATATATTTTGTTAAGACAAAAAGTCCCCTGAACAATATTTCAATTGCCTTGGGAATTTCAAAATAAAAGTGTATTTTAAAGATGACGATATGAATCGATGTTTTAGTTTTGCCACGATATAACTGAATCATTAATCATTTAATTGATATATTGATGTAAATCAATGTATTGTTACACCGCTAGTAAGTATCTCTAGAGACAAATACAGAAGGCATATATCTAGGGCCACATGTGATTGGACAATGAACAACAAGGCGTTATTGGCAGATTGTATAAACCACAGACATACAGTATTATGTCTATGGTGTTAACTGGTTCGACATTGGCGGCGTCTCCATAACTTCTCTTTCCACCTCTCTTAACACAGAACTTCCGGTTACATTTCAAAATAAGAGCAACATAAATGTGTAGTGGGGACTCGGGAAGGCCAAATGTTTGTTTTTAATAACTAGCCATTACATTAAAAAACAACATCTGTTTTGGTTGTTGAATAATGTGAAAATACTTTGTAGTTACAATCAATTCATAAAGAAAAATAAAGTAACCAAAATAATAATTATACTTAAACTGGCTTTGGGACAAAATATGTTTCCTTTAACTTCACATTTTCTTGTTCAACTTTTAAAGCAATCAATGCCGATGAGTGATTGTCAGTTTCTGTAAGATTTCTGCAACTAGACCAGGTATTTCTGCTTACTGGTTAACTTCCTCATCTGTCTCACATTTTAAGGGTCAATCCTACTCCACGTTTCAGCTCCTTACATGCATCAGATCTCATAGAAGAGCACTTCTGTTTTTAGCTTTTGTTTTGTTCCATTATCTCATCACAGGACTCATGATCTTTAATTGAGACCAGACTTTATGACAAATGGGAGCAGGTTTTGCTTCAGATGCTTCATGTTTCATTGTACCCAGACCACACACAAGTCAACCTGTGTCAGGTGCAGTCTACAACCCAAGAACAAAAGAGAATCTTCTTGTGTTTGACAGCAGATATAATGCTGTTTCTTACAAACCTTCAGTTTAAAAAAAAGATCTGACGTAACTTACCTAAAGAGCCGGCAAATACAGCCAATCAGTGTTTGTCCTCTAGAAACTCCTATTCTCCAGAAACGCCCACTTTTGGTCTGCAGAGAACCCCTTCTTAATCAGCCTAACATGCATGTTTTTAGTCTGTGGGAGGAAACCGGAGTACTAGGAGAAAACCCTCGCATGCACGGAGAGAACATGCAAACTCCACCCAGAACGCACCCCCCCCGGCCGGGGTTAGGATTGGGGTGACCTGCTCGCTGAAAGGTGGCAGCTCTACCAACTGCACCACCGTGCTCGCTGTCCCCTGTAAGTTTTATCTTCTTCTACTTCTTTCGGCTGCTCTCTTCTTCAGGGGTCACCACAGTGGACTAATTTGCACAAAGACTTGGCAATTGTTTTTACACTGCATGTCCTTCCTGACGCAATCACCGACCACCAAGCTACCACAGCCCTCTGTGCGGAGCAGAGAGCTGCTATCTGGGATGCCCGGGGGAGCAGATGGTGGTTAAGAGCCTCGCTCAAGGGTCCAGAAAGGTCCACCTTCTCTCACCTTTGGGCCACCACTCCCACTAACTGAAGCTAATAATGTTTGTGTACTGGTATGCTCTGTACTTTTTATAATAAGCAAAATTATTTCTTTATTCACTGTGATTTCTCATACAGATTGTTCTTTCATTTTTCAGTCTCAAATAGCAAGGAGTCCTCCTTCATCAAGACGTTCAACTTCAAGCTGCACATCACGGTACAGCAATGAAGAGTGACACAAATGTGTGCAGTGGCCTTGGAACAGCTCCATCCCATATAAAAAACAGAATGATCACCATCATTTACACAACAGCCTCATAAAAGCCCTTCTGGCGTTCCCTACAGCCATCTGAGCACTGCTCTATCACTACTGTTTTATTGTTATGGTCAACTATTAGCCTACTGGACAGAGACTGAAGATAATGGGAACGCAGAGTGGGATCATGCAACACGATGAAGTGGGGGCTTTGGTCGACCTGGTGCAAGCTGTTAGCCACTACACTAGCCACATGGATCATTTTGCACCACTCCAGTGTCTGTTAATCAATTTAAGCCTGTGCTGTGTAGGATGAGGAGGCAGTAATGATGCTCTCTGGACCCTCCCCAGGGAGGGGGCATTATGAACACGCTACATTATTTATCAGCAGGGTCCTGGATGGGGCCTCCATTAACCCCCGTGGAGTCACTGGCTATAAACAGAGGAGTGCAGGAAGAGAGAGAAAGATAACGAAAAAGAGGGAGAAAGAAAGAGGGAATGATGCAGACTTTAAATGAGCAAGGAAGTGAGTGTGATGGCAAAGCCAGAGATTCAAGACAGACTTGGTGTTTTGGAGATGGAAGAGACTGAAAACACTATACTGTATCTGGTCTCATTACACTTAAAGAGATTAACTGCATTCAAGGATCATTACTGAGTAAACAGTAGCGTTATAAGGATGTTATAGCTACCGTATGTCTTTTCACAAAGCCATAGCTATGCAGCTACAGTATGTTTGTTGAAGTAAAAGCACACGAGCAAATGAGAGTTTCTGAGAGAAAATGGCTGCGGGGATTTGTAAAATTTGAAAGTCTAAAATCCAAATGTTCAAAGACACAAGGGATGCACAATATTATCGGCCTGGTATCAGTATCGGATGGTATTAATGTTAATTTTCAATATCGAACATCGGCCATTCCATTAAAATAACTTGCCGATATAAAAGGCGCTGTTTTTGCTGCAGCGGCTGCACTACGTGATGACGTTGCAGCACAACGTGATGACGTTGCAACGGCAGCACAACGCGATGACATCACCCGATCTCACGGCAGAGAGGAATACAGGTAGTCCTCGACTTACGACTGTCTCGAGTTACGACGTTTCGCGGTTATGACGCATCTCCCATTTAAAAATAATAATAAAACTTTTTTTTTTAAATGTTATTTTGAAAAGTCGAGTTACGCAGTTTCCGGTTTTACGGCGTAAATGTAGCGGCAGAGGAATAGTGCATTGTACTCTCTAAAAAAGCTAAGTCTGGTCCTCTGGACATTCAAAAAACAGAACAAAACTGTACTGTGAACGCGGTTTTACGTCGTAAACGAATACGGAGGATGGACCGAGCTGGACGGCTGGACGGTGGTTTTACGTTGTAAACAAATGGAGAATACGGAGGAGGGATGGAGGAAAAGGCTTCACCAGCATACCAGTAGGAAATTAACTCTTTTTTTCCTTCATTATGGCTCCCAAATGTATGTGTTTTTTGATAATTATGTAGGGTATAGCAGGGGTTGAACGAGTACATAATTTTTAAATTCGACATTAACATGAAAAAACTCGAGTGGCACTCGAGTAGTCGATGACGTCACAGGGTCTTATGATGCAAAATAAATAAATAAATATAAATGCATAAAAACATCTTTACAAAAAAAAAAAGACCAACAAAACATTGGAAGCATTTATTATGCTCCTATAATTGATCATACTGCAGATAAGTCACAGGAAAACAAAATTATGAGTTATTATTATTACTGTCATAGGGAAAGGAACGTGTCAAAAACGAAACTTATTTAAAACAGTGGGGCGTTGATTCAGGTGACTCTGTACGGCCTCTCTCAGCCTCTAGTGCTGCAATTAGGTTTACTTTTAGAGATTATTGTGTTTATAGGTTTTTAATAGGTTTAGAGATGAATATTTGTTTTGAATTTTTAATGGACATTATCAAATGTCTTAAAACTTGTACTTGGACATGTACAAAGTAAATAAATGCCTAAAAATAAAGTTTAATATATTTAAATAGTTTATTTTTTAGACATTTATTTTGTACAGTTACAGCTGTTAATAAACGTGCCTTTGTGACAATTGGAACAAAGCTTTGATTCAGAAATATATATTTTGTTATTACTTTATGGAATGAAAAAAATACGTATTGAGATATATTGTACATTGTAATTTATCTTAAAATTAGGGGTGCATCGATGGAAGTTTTCTGGCTGATCACCGATCTCTAAAAAGTCTGACCTGCCGATTCCCATTTTGTCCAATACCGATTTTGTTTTATAAGCAACACTGTCAGGTGTTATAAGGTCACTATGCACCTTCAATTTTCCAATATTATTTTGTTGAAAAACAAACCCTTGAACAATATCCTAGAAACAATACAAACTTGTTTTAACTAGCCATGAGGTAATGCTCTGAAATATAAATGAAGTTCAGACAATTGCTGTTAAAACAAAAACAAAAAAATCGGTAAAATCTGTTTCTCGTGCAAGTATCGGCTGATTTCCCAAAATTAAGGAAATCGGGGCCGGATGATTTATCAGTGCACCCTAGGGGTGGGCGATATGGCTCAAATATTATATTGTGATATTTCAGAGCATTCTGACGATAACGATAAATTTCGTGATATAACAAACAAAAAAACAGAAATCAAAGTTATTTATTTGACAAAATTAACTTAACATGCTGCTTTGCAGTATTATATAAAATTAAAAAAACAAAACAACAAAGGGTAATTTTACTGAAAGTACAAAGTATTTTATTTAGTAAAGTATTCAGTCTCCAAGTATAAAAAAAGACCCTTCTGTTATTTAGAGAAAAAGTCTGCACAAAATCTAGATCAACAAAATCCACCACAAAAACTAAAGTGCACGTGCAGTTTCTCAAAACAACTAAATAAAATGAAGCTTAAGATCTGTTGAGCATAAATGTAACATACAACTAAATATATGTTGCCTTTAAATTAACTAGAACTTCCAGAACTTGTAACAAGGTGATCAGCTGACCCTGAAGCTTGTTGGTGTTTCAGCTTCATCTATTCATGCAGGTAGGGCTGGACGATATGGCCAAAATTTTTATCACGATATAGTTCTTAATTTCGGTCGATAACGATATAATTCGATATCGATATAAACAATATAAAAGCCTAAAAAAACTATAAACTATACAAATAAATTAATGTTCTCCTTGTATTTGTATTTAGCCTCCAAAAAGATGGAAATCACCATCAAATAAACATAAACTTCTCAACCCAATAATTCTCAGTCGGGTCATCTGGACACTTTCTTTTTTATAGAAACGTTTCACCCTCCATCCTCCATCCAATTTCTATAAAAAGAAACTGTCCAGATGACCCGACTGAGAATTATTGGATTTGGTACGTGGATTATTGAGCATGAACTTTCTTGCCATAAAATTCTCAACTGTGTCAATATTAATAGTTTTAACTTTAAACATCTTTAAAATTTACAGCATTGAAATTCATAGTTAATTAAATAAAACTTTTGGGTGTTGTTATTTATAAGAAGCTGACATAGAAATCTCATGGAAATTACTTAAGAATAAAAATAACAAAATCAATTGCATTACTGTATAAAGTAA
Source organism: Garcialebias charrua (assembly GCA_038048925.1). Lineage (NCBI taxonomy): Eukaryota > Metazoa > Chordata > Actinopteri > Cyprinodontiformes > Rivulidae > Garcialebias > Garcialebias charrua. The sequence goes on from JBBPBX010003538.1 coordinate 58,987, forward strand.
AATAGTTTTTGAATGACAAAGTTTTGAATATATTGAATAATGTAATGATTGTTCCATATTTAATCTGTTGTATTGAAGTTTGGGGAAAAGCATGTAAAACTATTACAAACCCTGTTTTTATTTTATAAAAAAAGAGCTATAAGAATTATTAGTAGGAAGTGCTATGGTCACCCAACAAATATTTCATCAGTTTAAATTATTAAAATTTTATGATTTGGTTGAACATAGTATTTTACAAGTCATGTATAAAACTAAAAAAAAATTACCCCCCAAATATTCAATTAAAATTTGTTTAAAGTTATTAAACCCTGAAGGGAATGTAAATGTTTGTAAAACCTCCATTTAGGACTAGTTTGAAGGAGCTGAGTTGTAAATCAGGAAACAGGATTGTGTTGACTTGATATCACCATAAACATTTCTAAAACTATTTATATGTTTTAAAATATGATTAAATCAAAGTTGTTGGGAAGGTGTGGTGCAGGTGAAGTGAAGGTTGTTGTTTGTTTGTAGTTATTTTGTATTTTTTAAACAAGGGGCAGATATTAAAACACTATTTTCGTCTTTCTGCACATTTTCATTCAGTGTTTTTTCTTCTTCTGATGAATTTGTTTTATTTTGAATAAAAAAACATGCAGCGCTGGGGCTGTTTGTTTACGTCGTAGTTTCAGGGAAACGTTGGCTCAAACTTTATTGTTCTTCATCTTCTGACTCTCATCATATTCTATCGAGTGGAAACTCTTCAGATTAAACAAGTTAGATGTTCCCACCGCTAGTTAGAACGACTCTGTCACGTTTTGCAAAATAAAGAAACCGAGTAAGACTCGCTGCAGATGAGACCTGCAGTTTAACAAAACCGAACTACGTCCACACCGACGAATTAGTCTTTCCTCTCATCAGTGATGTCGTCTCTTTCTCTTCGCTTGTGAAACTTTGTTCAGTCACATTCTGACGGTCATGAGCACTCGTTTGACTCGTTTTGAAGCGAAAACTTAACGCGCTTTGGAGACTAGCTTAGCTTTTAGCCTGCTACCGCTAACGCCTGCTGCTGGACTGAGCGCTGCGTAACAACGACGTCACCACGCACGTTTTGTGTCACAGCTTTTTCTGTCCGGGCGGGTTGTTGAAGCAGCCGCTCCAACCCGAACAGAAACAGAAAAACGTCAGTGAAAAGTTGTAAAATCCTATCGAAATATCGAAAATATGCTTAAACTTCATATCATCGTTATTGAATAAAATGTATATCGCGATATTTATCGTTATTGAATTATTGTCCAGCACTACATGCAGGAATGATTCATTTATCTGACTGATCTGTCTCTGATCACTTGCCTCTTGGTCCGTGGACCGACTGTGGAACTCAAGAGACAATTGAGCTGCACGTGTTTGTACCGACAGTTTAGAGCGGAGGAGACGCAGCCTGCACCGAAGCTCAGAGCGGGGTGGGGGGAGAGAGAACCTGTTCTGTTCTGTACCTGCAGTTTAGAGCTGGATGGAGAGAAGCTGAGATGCACGTTGTTTGTTTTTAACATTTTAGCTAGCTAGTATTGCGCGTAACTAATTGATGTTACACCAGTATAGACAGGTGGAGGGGAGGTGCGCAGTTCGGTTTGGTCATTCGAAGCGCTCGTTGTTAAGGGGGTGGGGCGCCCTAACATATTACGTAATGAAATTGGCATATCATGATATCATTTTTTTGCCCGGGCAAGCTTTTTTTACCAGTATTATTGTGAACGATATGATATGGCCCAGCCCTAGTGCACCCCTACCGGTAATTAAAATATTGAGATATTAATTTAGGTCTATATCACCCAGCCCTAGTTGGAATCAAAAATATATCCACAGTGTTGATTTAAATCCAGCAGGAGAGTGAATTTCATTATCTGTGTTTTCTGTCTCGTCTGACATGTTGCTTAGGCGGCCGCAGAGCGCAGCCGCACATGGAAATGGTGACACAGACGTGCCTTGGGAATTTCAAAATAAAAGCGTATTTTAAAGATGACGATATGAATCGATGTTTTAGCTTTGCCACAATATAAGTGAATCATTAATCACTGAATCAATACATCAATGTAAATTAATGTTGTCAGGCTCTGTCCCTGTATGTTTCAGGGACAGAGCCTGACTAATGTATTGTTAAGCCTCGGATATAGTCGCGCTTTGGTCCGCAAGCTGGAGCGCACGTGCTGTGCGCGCACTGTGCATGCGTTTATAGTGTGGCACGGCAGCGCTTGGCAAAGTGCTGTTCTTTTACTGACCAGCAGGTGGCAGTACCCTCTAAAACCTGTGCATATGTTGCAAGAAAGGGTGTAGAAGAAGAAATCTACCGTAGAAGAAGAACTGTTTGAAATCACACAACAAAAACAAATAGCTTTCCGCTCGCGTGCTGAACTGTTGTCTTTATTTGCGGTTTTAATGCATGGAGTCAGCGGAGGAGAAAGCGATCACGTGACTTTTGGCGAAAAAACAAAAGAAAAGTCCGACTCCAGATCAGGAATGAAGGAGAATTTAATACATTTTGTGTCACAAAACATTCCTCCATGCGTCGCGACGCCGTTTCCACGACCACAGCGGCGCAGACAGCTGCAGAATCTGGCGTGAAGGCTGTCGTGAGGTCCACACCCGACCTGTCAATCAATTCAGCGCGCGCTAGGCTTGCGGAGCTTCAAAATCTGGGAGGTGCACGACCACGCGCGAAACCAACGCGCTGGCCAAAGCGCGGGGGCGGGGACTTCGCGATTGCGTCACTTTGGCCGTGCGCCCTATGCGACGCGTCAACTATATCCGAGGCTTTAGACCCCTAGTTAGCACCCTGATGGCTGCTTGCTACACACAGGGGGCTGAGTGATACTAGCAATAAAAGAATTGTAATTAGCCAATTGTTAGGCTGATGGTCCTCCTTGATCATGTGAACAGCTAGTTTTGAATGTCAACAACAAACTGGTTGATCCGCTATGAAAAGGTGTTATTTATAAGACTGAATTTATTACAGCTCCTCAGACTGAAGAAGTCTTCTGGATAGTCTTTTGTGTGCTTGGATTTGTAGCTTTGTTTTTATGCTTTCTTTTATCTTGTTTTTAACTGATATTTTTAACTTTTTGTATTCATCCAGAGGACCTGACTTGACAGTTAGATTTTTCTGCCTTGATTATTGAGCACGCATCAGGATATAAAACAAGACAGCATGTTCATAAAAATGATATTTCATTTGGTTCTAAAAGAAAGCATGGTGGTTCAGTCATCATCTGTGGGAGGCAGAAAATAACATTTTTGCCTCTTTAGTTAAGTCACTAGCAGGTCATGCTTCCTGATGAACATTAGTACATACACACAGCACAGAGCCAGTAAGGATGGCGCTACAAACGAATGCAATCCAGCTACAGTATTGCACCACTTTAAGAATGACGCAGAAAATGGCGGCAAAAATACAGTTATTATTCAAAACTGGACTGGCTGAGCTATAATCAGATTCTTTACATCCCAGACACAGCTAATCCACACGTGACCACAGACAGCAGGCATAACTAGAAAACACATACCGGTAGGTTTCCATGCTGCCACCTCAAACATGCTCAGCTGTATGGATTTGTATTGTGTCATGGTGAATGCCACGCCACATTGAGGCTGACTTATCCAAACAACACTAATTATATGCAAGAGAAGGACAACTTATATGGCAATTTAATCGTTGGGGGTGCAAAAAAAGGGTCTGCTTGTTTTGTCTGCCTAACTCTAAAACAGCCCGCTCATATCAACAACTGGTTTGAATAGACAGACAGACAGACAGACAGACAGACAGACAGACAGACAGACAGACGTGGCTGTCTGTCACACACACAATCACATCCCTTTTGCCATACAATTTCTCAAAACAATGAAAAAACACGTTTTATTTTCTAACTGTACTTAAAAACACTGAACACAGAGAATTCAAAGCAATAATACAAGTGAAAGTGTGGCAGGAACAAGGACGAATTCCTGTCCTTTGGGTAATCTGATACATCATCCTCAATGATGTCAGGAACTGCATGGCCTTAGCTGTGCTAGCTCTTTCATTCAACTTCTCATTTCTTTCTTGCGTAGACGGACAAATGTACACATACACCAAAATAACTAAACACAAGCACTAAGTAAAACTGCTGTGAACTCACACAGTGAATTCTGCATGAATCAGAAGGTCAAATGATAAGAAAGACTTTTGAAGGCTGCGAGGTGTTGAAGAGTCACTTGGCCTTTGATTGTTGGTTCCGCTTTTTACTATTTCCATATCAGCCCATGTATGTTACTGTTCATGTCTATATGAAGTACATGTATGTAACTGATGTTTTGGTGACATAAACTAAATGTCAATCTTTCCTCAAATATTCTATGCAGTTTTCTGTGGGAATTCCAGTATCTCCAACAGAACCATTCAATTCAATTCAGTTTATTTATACAACCACTTTCCAAAAAATTTGAATATCATGGAAAAGTTGTTGAACTTCCATAATTCCATTCAAAAGGTTAATCTTTAATAGATGATAGATTCAGGGCCCACAATTTAAACAATTTCAAGCATTTATTTGTTTATTTTTACATAATTTGGGCTTCCAGCTCATGAAACCCGCGAAAACAGGATTTAAAAAATTTAGAATAATGTGAAGACATCAGCCCACACTACTTCTCAGTTTTTACTAGGGCTGAACGATTTTGGAAAATAATCTAATTGCGATTTTTTTTTCTATAAATTGCAATTGCGATTTAAAATGCGATTATTTTTAATACCTTCTCAAGTATTTTTCAACAAACAGAAGCAATAAATCAATCTGTTTTATAATAAACAATGTCAGATTTATTTAAAGCAGAGATTAAATAAAGCAAGCAAATGTATGACTTTTCTTTTCACCATTTCTATTTTTTCTTGTTTCATAAACACAATAGTATACAAGTTAAGTGAACTTCCTAACTACTGTCTGAACTTCACATGACAGTTAATAAATAAATATAAAAAATTAGATATAAAAAAATTAACTTACTGCTTTCCAGCCAGTAACATCATAAAAAATAAAGTGCAAAAAACAAAGAGAATCTGCTTTAACCAACTCGTTCTGGGAATTCAAACTCAGTGAACACAAAATACTGTAAACTCAACAGAAAATCTGTTCTTATTAAATATTTTAGATGTAAAGTTAAAAATAAAAAACTCTTGGAACAATAATGTAAACATAGTCCGTCAGTAACAGCAGGATGCAGACCCTTGTGAACAGACTCCAACACCTCAATATCCTGCCAGGTTGGTATAAGGGAGCGTGCATAATGGTCACCTGACAGCACCTGAGAAATGGCTTTGAGCTGCTCTAGCACTTCATTTCTTTGGATCCCCATCTTGTTGGACATTCAGTGATGAGGCTGTGTTCAGAAAGTTTGAGCTCCCTCTTCAGTCATTGCTGCTGCCTTCTTTCAACTGTGGGAGAGACACTCTGTCATGTCCTGTAATACAAAATAAAATAAATAAATACACACATTCATATCCTCACCTCTCACTCGTGCAAAAATTGAGGACCAGAAAAATCTTCTCACGTTGTTAGTTAAAAACAATGTACAGGTTTTAGCTTTTCCCAGTTTGTCAACGTTAAGTGAATGCAAAACGTGATGACTAAATAGCTTCACATTACTGAACATAATAATTAACATTTTATTTAAAACAGACAATAAAAAGGATAGTATAATAGTCGTGACATCACGACCAGGTTTGGTAATACACGTAATGAGAAAGTGCATCACCTCATCTAAATAGCTATGCTAAAGCTAAGATAACAACATTAAACACCGCTAGTTTAAAAAAAAAAAACAGCTTGCGCAAAACGTGTGTGTTACTGGTTCTGTATTAATTCATATCACTAACGACAAAACTGTTTTTTTTTTAAATCAGATAATGAATGCGCTTTTTCACGCAGAACGTTAGCTTGCTGAGCTAGCTGCTAACAGGGCAGCGTCAACAACAGGCCCGGTCACATGACCAGCTCGCGCTCTGTTTATCTCCCGCGGTCTCATCAGATACACGTTTACATGGACTAACTTACCTGAATTTTTAACTTTTATGACTTCTGTCGAGCCTGAAGCCATTGTGTTAGAGCGCGGTGTGTCCCCCTCCCTGCCTGCTCGGTTTTGCTCCGCTCCGCTTGGCTCACTCCCAAGTCATGTGACCAGTCAAATCGCAGCCCGTGCGATTAGTGAATCGCGTTTTAACATATCGCGAGATTATCGCAAATGCGATTAATCGTTCAGCCCTAGTTTTTACATTAAAAAAAGAAGGACATTAGGATCACTCACAATAAACCAATCAAAATATGGTACTTTCAAAACGATATGTCAATCTTCAATACAGTACTTGGTTGGGAATCCCTATGCCTTAATCGCTGCCTCGATGTGACGTGGCATTGAGGCAATCAGCCTGTGACATTAGCCGTGTTTCCATCAAGGTTTCTAGGTGCGCATTTTGAAGTATCGCAGCAGAAAAGCTTAATGGAAACGGCAAAATCCGTATTTACTTTCTCAAGTTCGCCAAAAAGTTTATACGCTCGCTTGAGGTGGTTTTTGGGATGTTCGAAAATGAGCAGATGCGCACAGCGACAGATGGAAACACATTTGCCGACTCGTGCTGCCGAAGCGAACATTCACGTCACGTGACTGATCAGCTGTTTCCGCTCCGGACAACATGTAACATCGCTAAAACTAGTTTGTATGACAGAATAAATACAACTCGACCGATAGCAACACGTACCTGAAATATTCTCTCCATTTTGACGAGATGTGTGGCCAGGTTCTGTTTTCAACTGCTACTTCCTGTTTACTGTAGACATGCGCAGTGCTCACGTCTGACGTAATGACGCTGACGTCTGACGTAATGACGCTGTGCGTGGCTTGGTAGATGCGCTTCAAGCCAGCAGATGGAAACACTTCTGCTTCGCATTAATTTGTATTTACATATTTGCGAGATTTCAAAAATTAGCTCAAAAATCGAAATGAAAATGGATGGAAACACAGCTACTGACTGGGAGTTATGGAAGCCCAGATTTCCTTGATGCTGTCAGCTCTTCTTTGTTGTTGGGTCTGGTGCCCCTCATTTTCCTCTTGAGAAAACTCCATAGATTCTCAATGGGGTTTAGGTCCGGCCAGTTGGCTGGCCAGTCATGCACTATGGCATGGGCATCAAACCAGGTTTTGGTGCTTCTGGCGGCATGGGCCAGGCCCTGCTGGAAGATGAAATCTGCATCTCCATACAGATCCTCAGCAGAAGGAATCATGAAGTCCTCTAAATAAAACATTCTGGTAGACTGTTGCTGTGACCTTGGATATAAGAAAGCAGAGTTTACCAACACCTGCACCGGACATTGCACCGCAAATCATGACTGACTGTGGATATTTCACACTGGACCTCAAGCAGTATGGGTTCTGTTCCTCACCCTTCTTCCTCCAAACCCTTGGAGCTTGATTTCCAAATGAAAGGCACGCTTTACTTTCATCGGAAAAGAGGACAGAGGAACCCGACAGTTGCAGACCATCTCCTGGATGTGTCTGACCCCGGAATTACACCACATGCGTTGCGGCTCCGCCCCGCTCCGGTCCGACCTCCGCAGCAAATACGCACCCATTATAATAAATGACAGAGTTTACACTGGCTCCGCACGGCGGCGGCGAGCTGCGGAGAGCGGACGGCAGTCCGTCAAAATTAGAAAATTTTCTATTTCTGCCGGATGACGGAGCTGTGCCGGAGTCAACTTTTGAAGATTACGTCGCACCAACAGGAAAAGGAACGAGCACAACTTCCGTATTTACAAAATAAAATCACCACGGGCGGACTAATCCTAGCTCTATACGGATTTATTTGTACAAAAATGCTGTCAAACTATCATTTATGACTATTCTATGACTAAACTATTATATTTATGACTATGACTACGCCTACAAACGCAATACAAGAAATAAATAAATAAAAACGTATTTTATTCTGAAATGTAAACATCACTTCCTGTTGCTCAAACCATGTAGCTTATTTACGAGAGAAGATCAAGGCAGCAGTCTCTCTACAGTTGTTCTCCTTCTTCCACCGAATGAATTGTTTTGTTCTGACTTCACTTGATTTATCGCGCGATCTCGCACGTGTCTCGGAGCGGCGCATCCAGGTGGACCTGAGCGGAGCGGAGGCAGTGGGCTTTGGACTCGCTCAGCTGCGACCTGCGGACCGGAGCGGGGCGGAGCCGCGTGCAGTGTAAAGCCGGGGTGAATGTGGTGGTTTTTGAAGCTGTGACTCCCGCCTCATTTCACTCTTTCTGGATCTCTGCCAGATTCTAGAATCTTCTCTGTTTGATAATCCACTGAAGACCACGGTCATCTCTTTTGCTGGTGCATCTTCTCCTGTCACATTTTGCCCTTCCACTAGACTTCCCATTGATATGTTTGGACACAGCACTCTGTGAACAGCCAGCCTCCTTAGCTATGAACTTTTGTGGCTTACTCATCCTATGGAGGGTACCAATGATGTGGCCCTTGTTGACATACTTTCTGGTCCCCAGAATGATATTTTAAACATAAAATAATATTTACACTTGAAATTTTCAGTACCGTAATCTTTGATTATGATGTCAAAAGTGCAATAGAGAACATCAAATGAGACCAATCAAACTCTTTTTGAGGAATCTGCATGCAAGAAAAGATGTTGAGTATCTAACTTGAGTTAATGTAGATTCTGAAACTGGACCTTAGTTTGAAAAAAAGTTTTAATGTTGGCCCCCTTTTGTAAGTGGGTTTGACACCCCTGAATGATGAACAGGGAAGGGTGCGTCTTTGTTTAATTTATATTTTTGTAACACACTTGATAACTTTATGGTGAATAGTGGAGGATAGAAAATGTGAATGCACGTTAGGAAGACCGTTTCAATACTTCAAGTGTTAAAACTGGTTTAAAAGTAGCTGTTTGCTTACTTGGGGAGTGGACAAAGCTAAAATATTTCCAGCCATTCGATTGTGGTCATTATTGCCCCGCCCAATATCGGTATTAGTGATAACAAAAGTTCCATAACGGTGGCGCTCTACAAAAATCCCTTTTAAATTACCGCAAAATAAATATTTTGTCAATTAAAGAAACTATAGTGTAGAGTTAAAAAAAAAAAGTTAAAATAAAATAAGAAGATATTTTTATTTCAGGCTG